>PVIU01003104.1:86020-153793 GCA_004026605.1 Ondatra zibethicus
TCCTGCTTTTCTCAGCCTGGCTATATTCTAAGCATTGTATCAGCCCCCCTCCTCCTCTTGGGCCTCGATTCATCTCTTAGAGATATAGACCTGAGATTAGTCATTCTTTATTTTATTCTTTCCTTGTGGTTTATTGCCATTCACTGACTTCAGACCTTTTCAGTTGTCTCACTGGCTGCTCTCAGGCAAGGACTATGTCTTTCTTGTCTTGTGTGTATCTTGTACATCTAACCCAAGACTAGATCAGAAAACCAATACTTTTCTTTGGATAAATTTTAAAGAAGATTTATTTTAGTTTTAACTGTGTGTGTGTGTGTGTGTGTGTGTGTGTGTGTGTGTGTGTGCGTGCGCGTGCGTGCGCGCACATGAGTGCAGGTGCCTGTGAAGTCCAGTAGAGGGCAGTAGATCCTCTGGAGCTGGGTTACAGGTGGTTGTGGACTATCTAATGTAGATGCTAGAAAACAAACTTGGGCTGTGTAAGAGCACTATATGCTTTTAACTGCTGGGACATCTTTCCAGCAAGGGAATGCTTTCTTAATCCTAAAAGGATGAAGGGATGACTGCATGTTATGGGTGTAAAGGGACCCTGCATTTAGTAAAGGGGACAGCACAGAGAAGATCTTGATACCTGGTCCCTATGCATGGATGGGAAGCAAGTGGAAGACATACAGAGTGTATTTGGTACCCCTGCCCTGTTTTTATCGCTGTGATGATGATAAAACCCAGGGTCTCACACCTCATAATGTACTCTGCAACTGAGTCCCTTCTTTTACCCTTGGCTGTAGCTTGTATTTAGTAAATCCAAATATTTATTTATTTATTTATTTTAAAACTTTTATTTTAAAGAATTTATGTAGCTGGGCGGTGGTGGCGCATGTCTTTAATCCCAACACTTGGGAGGCAGAGGCAGGTGGATCTTTGTGAGTTCGAGGCCAGCCTGGTCTACAAGAGCTAGTTCCAGGACAGGCTCCAAAGCTACAGAGAAACCCTGTCTCGAACCACCCCCCAAAAAGTATTTTTGTGCATTGGTATTTTGCCTGCATGTCTGTAGGAGGATGTCTGGTCCCCTGGAACTGGAATTACAGGCAGTTGTGAGCTACCATGTGAGTGCTGGGAATTGAATCCAGGTCCTCTGGAAGAGCAGCCAGTGCTCTTAACTATTGAGCCCCCTCAGTAAATATTTATTGCATTTTTTTTTGCGTACATTTCCTTCTCTGTGAATAGGTAAGGGAGACACTTCTATTCTGGGGAAGAACATTTTAACTCATTTTTTCCACCACCGCAAGGAATCCTGCATTAATGTGGGACTCAAACACTGGTTAATAGAACCCTTTATTCTGATTTTCTCCTGTGACAAGTGTGCGTGATTATGTCAGAGGGAAAGAAAGAATGTGGACATGCCAGACGGTGGTGGCACATGCCTTTAATCCCAGCACTCTGCGGCAGAGGCAGGCGGATCTCTATGAGTTCGAGGCCAACCTGGTCTACAGAGTGAGTTCCAAGATAGCCAGGGCTACGTTGAGAAACCCTGGCTTGAAAAAAAAAATTGTCAAGGAAAAGAATGTGGACAACCTTTTTGGAAAATGTGTAGAGTCCAAAGTAAACTCCTCTTTTACAGCATTTTAGGGGCTGAATTTGAGTGGATGTAACCACAAGGAACTGTTCAACCCGAACACTTGTTGCTTGGGCAGTTTGGTGACCTGTGAAAGCCAGTATTGGCCATTCGTGGTTACACTGCAGCATAGCTGCCATTGAAAAACAAGATTGCCCTAGGTTTTGCTTCTGCTTTAGCTGATGGAAGAATTATTGATTGAACCACTAAAAACATAACCTTGTGTTTTATAAGAAATAGACCGATGGAATAAAGGGAGGTGTGGGGGTTGATGCTGCTCAGACTGAGATGGGAGAGGTGACGCTGTTTGGAGTGTGCAGCCTGTGGGTGAGGTCTGGAAAGGAGCTCGAGGGGAAGCAAGCGGTTTGGAACATAGGGGCAGTTAGGATGACGCTGAAACCCAGGTTCTGAATCTTATTCGCCTGTGGGTTTTTCTCTTAGTGGAAATATCATGTAGTTAGCTACTGTCCTGAGGTAATGCTGCTTATCAGTGGATGTCACCAAGAAGGCCAGAGCACTTGAATTGCATCTCTTTTCTTGGTTCCAGGGACATAGACCAGACAGTTAGACCTAGGAATAGTAAGTAGGGGAAAGGAGGGCAGGCGGTGGCTGTCCAGAGTGACTCCTTTTTTTTTTTTTTTTAAGTAGGAAAAATGGTGAGGGACAAGTGAACTCAATGTTATTTTTCATGTGGTTTTTCAACGGGAAGGATCTGAGCCATTGTGGGCAATAGGGGCTGGAGTAAGTATCTTCCGAGTGCGGTCTAGAGAGAAACAGAGCGGCTCGTTCTGGAGATAGAACATTAGGTAAACATAAATGTTCAGTGTCAGAGTTTTCAAAAGACTCTTGACTCACAGGGAGACATTTTCCATTATGGTCTGGTACACACACACTTATACACATGCATATTAGAAACGAAGCTGAATTACAGCGTTCACTAGACTATATTGTAATGCTTTCTAATTTCTATTCAATTTTTATTTAAAAATTCTGATCTCTATCTACTAAATTGATTTCAAAACTTGCTAATGGTTCCTAATCAGCAGTTAGAAAAAAACATGTTCTGTTCCAGGTATTGTGGAAATTAGCCTTAATTTGTTTATTGAATAGTTGCTAATCTGAATGAGTATTTTGTCAGGTTTTTTTTTTCTTTTGGCATGAATTTTAGTCATTCCACAGAAAGCCTCCACCTCTCTCCTTCTCCCACCATTTTCTTTTCTTAGTGCAAGAATTTTTGCCGTTTTTTCAAATCATTTGAAAAGGGCTCATGTGGGACTTGCGGAGCCCCACCGGCAGCAAAGATGGGGGCTGATTCATTTGAACTGGGCAGAAGCCCTTGGCTCTCTGTTTATGGAGACCATACTTAAATAAAATGGTTTCTTTCAGTTGAAGAGGCAAACAGCAGTACCTACCTGCTCACACCGAAAAGATGGAAATGAAATTTGGACGATGACGCCATCATGTATTACTCAAAAATGAAAAATGAAGGGTTAACTGTTGGCATAAACAGTTTGCCCATTGTCATTGTCTTTATTAGTAAAATTTGCTGCATTCTTGCGTCTTCTTTTTTTGCCTCTTTGGTTTTCATTTACTGAATGTTCATCACGTCTTCCTGTACTTGGGCTGAGCATGAAACCCAATAAAACCAATTAGACATGCAGGAATTTTGGAGGGGAATTACGCATCTCCTGTAAGAGGCAGAGTGCTAACTATCTTGGTCAGAAGGTCTAGAGAGAGAGGATGGGCCCAGCACCATTGAGGAGGTGGGTGTTTGGCCAGCCTCGGAAAGAGGTGCGTGCCATTTATGTTATTATCACGACAGGTTTGTGTGTAGTTGTGAGATGGGCAGCATTCTGGAGATAGGTTCTGGTGCTAGTAAAGAGAAGGTAGTAGGTTTGCTGCGGGAGCCAGGTGGAAGACAGTGTTGACTGGACACAGTTTCAATCACTGGATTGGATTTTACAGTTTGACATTTCTCAGGAGAACATCCAAGACCTGGGAAAACAGGAAGGTGCAGTCCCCGTAGTTTACCTTGTCTGTGTGTAGTATACAAGGTGAGGACCAGAGAAAGAAGTAAGAAAGGGTAATGTGGTACCTTGTGGTTTCCTGGGATACTGGGAAAGCAGGCCTGGGGCTGTGGTTATTAGAGAGTTGATAGTGTTGTCTAACGTGTACAAAACCCTGGGTTTGATCTCTAGCACTGCCTAAGCCAGATGTACTAGTTGACACTTGTAATTCCAGCACTTGAGAGGTGGTGGAGGACCAGAAGCTGCGAGTCATCCCCAACTACAGAGGGAGTTTGAGGCCAGCCTGTCTTAAGGAGCCAAAAGGAATCTGGTCTCGAGAAAGCCATATTGGGTCAGCTCATTTAATACTCTTATCCACTTGAAATACCTTCTTTCGCTAGACCCACTCTGCAGAGGAGAGACCGAAACCCGCGGGGCAGCATGACAGGCCTGAGGTCACACATCTGAGCTTGAACCCAGTCTCTCCAGGTCATCATGGTTTTTTTTTTTTTTTTTTTTGTTGTTGGAGTTAAGACTAAAAGTAGAAACTGCTAGTCTGCAGGCTAATGTGCCTTAGAGTTACGTTATGGTTGGTACTGCATTTTAAACAGTTCTTAAAAGGTTGTCATTATTGAAAATGAGGACACTTTCCGTTAAATAGCCCAACTTCCATTCGTTCTTGAGACTCACAATACTGGTAACACTTTGACCCTGTTCCTGGAGGAAGCCGTGAGAGCCCCTTGTAGTTGTCTGAAGGGACACGGTTCTGAGTTTGCCTCTGTCTCAGCTCATCCTGTTTTGTCCTAGACACTGACATCTGCTAATAGTTGCTTCTTATCCCCTGTTCTTGTGCTGGGGTTTCAAGACCTCCCTAACCTGCCTTGTTCCTCCTACACACTAATTGCAGTGTCCCTGTAGCTGTGTGTGCTTGGGACCCTCACGCTGTTGTTGGCCTCTAGGGGATTTGTTTGGTAGGTGAGGATTTATTTCTCAGAAGCCAGGAAGAAACAATAATACTAAATGGAACAGGTTTTTGGTTTGGGGCTGGAGACAGAGTTTGTGGAATAACTCAGTTGTGATGAGAAGGAGGGTGGGGTTTGAGTAAATGTATCTGACTTGTGGAAATGGCATGGCTGGGGTGATGGTGTTGATCTTAATGTATGAAGTTGGCAAGAAGAGTTTGTTTGGAGTGGGATGAGGTTGCTGGGAGAGCAAGGGCACCGTGGAGTAGTTTTATTTCGTTCTTGTGAGAAGTTGGGGATATAGCATTAGAATCCTGGAGGTGAGGATTTGGGGCTTTGGCTTTTATTTTGATTGGATCTGTGTTCCTGCTTGGTGAGAGGATGAATGTGGGGGCGGCCCCTTTTGGGAATGGGGAGAGGTGGCCCAGAGCGTCCATGACAAAATGAACCCCGGGGCAAACAGTTCAGAGTTTCTTATTGACTTTTTGGGGTCAAGTGTCATGTCTCCCAGATGAATTAAATGTTTATTCTAAGGAAGGAATAAACTCAACAGTTCCACTTTTCCACAGGGGAACTGATGAGCATCTTTTCATAGACTCAGAAGCAGGTGGCCGCTGTCTTTGATAGATGACATCTGTAAGTTAAACGCATGCTTTCCTTAGGTGAAACTGAGTCTGTGACTTGAAGTTTTTATTTAAAAATATTTATTTATCTTTGTATCATAGGTCATTGAAGAAGAGCTTATTGAGTCCCAAGATGGGGGAAATTGCCAGAGGGTAATGACTCTCTGCTGAGGTTTTATCCTGGCTAAGAATGGAATGTTCCTTGACAAATTCAGATGAACCCATACCTCCACCTCCACCTCCACTCCATTTGCTTCAGATTCCATCCAGGTTACTCTTTCTTGACTAGCTGGTTCCATCCCCACTTCGTGGTCTTCTCCACCTGGTTGCCTTTTCCCCCATTCTGTCAACAGGTGGGGTGATTCTTGTCCAGATGTGGGTGCTGCTCATGGAAATCTTCCAGGAATTCACTCCTTTTCTTCTCATAGACTTGCAGCTCCTTTCGGGGACGTGCAGCTCAAGTTAACTTTTTTTTTTTTTTAGACTTTTGCGCATCTTTATCTCACATGTGCACATTCCAGGCGTTCCTGAAGGCGTGTTTTTTTGGGTTTGGTTAATACTTGTGTTTTTGGTTGTTTACACTGTGCATGGGATGCACGTACATGTCACAAAACAGGAAGGAAAAGAGAACCCAGGAAAAAGTAGTTTTGTACTTCCACCTTCTGTTTTCCCTTATTAAAGGGAAGGCATCAGTCAGAAGAATTGTTGCCGCTTAATTCAGGAGTGCTTGTCTAGCATAGGGAAGACCCCAGCTTTAATCCCCTTGTTAAAGCGAAGGCATCATCAGTCAGAGGAATTGTTGCAGCTCAGTTCAGGAGTGCTTGTCTAGCATAGGGAAGACCCCAACTTTAATCCCCAGCATCAAAAAAAAGAATTAAAAAATCCAAGTTCGCCATTTTCTCAGTGATAACATTTAATTATTTAATCATATTTACAGTCTTATACTAATGGTGGCTTGTTTATTGGATACAGAATTTTACCATGGTTCCCAGGATGGCTTAGGGTTCCTGGAGTCAAGCAGTCATTTTGCCTTGGCCTCTCAGGTAGCAGGAACTCCCAAGAGTCCACCACCGTTCTGACTGCGAATGATTTTTGTTTCTACGTGTGCTGTTCCTTGTACAAATTTCTGTTCTGTACCTGATTTTGTTTTTTGTTTTTATTTTAACTAGTCTTGGAAAACTTCTCTGTTAATATGAACAAAGTTGCCTTCTTATTTACTTGCAGTACTGAGGCCTGAACCCAGTACAAGGTGAGCACATCTCTGTATCACCTCTTTTACTTTGGATCGTCTTGTATTATGTAATACTTATGTGATAATTCTTTCAGGGTTTGCTTTAGACAACATTGTGCACTGTAGCATTGCAGTGACTGAGTTTATAGGTGCAGAACTGTGATGATGATGTTTATGTATGCAGTCTTGCATTGACTGTTTATGGATGCAATAGTCCCCCATTATCCATGATTTTGCTCCCTGCTCTCAGTTGTCAGTGCTCAACTGTGGTCCGAAAATATTTCATGGAAAGTTCCAGAAATAGTTTGTAAGTTTAAAATAACTTTTATTATGCGACATTATTTTAATTATTTTGTTTTATTATTACTGTTAATCTTTTCTTCTACGTGGTTTGTAAATTGTGCTTTTACATAGGCACGTCCATACTAGGGAGAACTGGGGTTCACGTACGTTTCAGTGCTCTCCATTGAAAGCGCCCACTGGGTGTCTTGGGGCATCTCCCTTGAGGGCGGGAGCATCACTGTGTACTGAACATCTGTGTCTGGACAGCTTGATTTACTAATTCCTGCACATCTGAGAATAGATACCCATGATTGCTCTTTGCTTTGTAAATTTCACTGAGGTTGCAGCATGCATCAGGCTTTTTGTATGTGTTTGGGGAACACAATGCATGGCGAGGATGAAGGGGCCAAGGACCCAGCCCTGTTGGCTTTTCCTGAAAGCCAGTTATGTGGTCAAAGAAAGTAATTTTATTTTCAGTGTTTTCCTGTCTGTCAAGGAAGGCAGGAATTATTTAGCGCTGGTTCTTCCTAACGTTAAATAATTCTCTAGTCTCTCTTTTTTGGTTTTTCCAGTAAGTGGAGTCTGGTGATTTTTTTTTTTCCCTATGTAAGTTTAAGTCTTTGAATAACTGTGGGCTTTGGAAGCCTTGCAAACCACAGTTTTACTTTGATTGTTTTAAAGTACCATGTCTGCCTATGCTGTATGTCAAAAGCGGAGCTTATGTGGCTGATGGCTGAATTTAAAAAAAAAAATATTGCGAGTGATAAGTAAGCATTTAGTGACCAAGAAACTCATATAGTCAGCTTTCTATTATTGATCACGGATAGAGACAATGGGTTTTTATACTTAGGGAAAAAGTTTTATTTTTTAATAGCTTTAAAAAAAACAATAGGCTAGTAGTGATGGATAGTCTATAAGAAACAGCAAAATTTTCTTTATGATTTTGGAGCAGATCAGAGGAGTCTGCTTTTGGTCATATTGTAAGATGAAGAAGGTACAATAAGGTTTATTTTTGAAGCATTTAGTCAGCATTTTTTCCTTAGTGGTGCTGGGACTGGAACCCAGGGCCTGTGTAAGCCAGGGAGAGCTCCAAGGCTGAAGTCCATCTGTAGGGCTTAACCACTAGGCCAATCGCTGTGTTTAATAATGCCACTGCCATCTTTGCACTTACCAAGCTAGGTATCTCTAAACTTTTAAACACATAGCACGATGTAAAATTCATGTTTGTTCACTGTCCTGGATTTTCCCTTTAGAATTGATTCCTGCAGCCAATCACTGCATTTGACTCTTTCATTTGATCCACTTGGAATTTTTGGATAGCTAACATAATAAACTTTTTTCTAGAACATTTTTGAGCTCTTGATTATATTTATTAAACCTCTTTTTTTTGTATTTATTAAACCTCTTTCCATATACAAATTTATTTACGTAGCTGTAGCAAAATCAAAACGGAGCAGCTTAGATATTCTCTCGCAGAAATGAAGTTTTATTTGTTTGTAAAACTGAATCCTATGTCGTCTCCTAAAACTATGATTTTAGATGACTGCTCATGGATGTATCATACATTTTTTTGGGAGACAGGGTTCTCTTTATGCAGTCTTTGCAGGCCTGGAACATGCAGTGATCCTCCTGCCTCTGCATCCAGTGCCGGGATTATAGGTGTGTGCCATCAAACCAGCTCCGGATCGTAGTTTGAATTTTCCTTAGTGTCATTTAGATCGATGATTATGAAGCTGTGCTGTAAAGGGGGAAACGAGCTCCTAGGGGATACACTGCGACAGTGGCAGCTGCCATCTCCTGGGGTAGCGTGCTGTGGGTCATGACGATTAGGAAGAGACAGTTAGTAAGCACAAATGAGTGGAGTAAATATCAGGACCTTTATAAGGTAGCATTAAAGGTGGCCACCTTTCTTATAATGGCGATTCACAATGTTGTAACTTTTGCTCCTCTTGAGTAAAATCTACCCTGTCTCTATAGGGCTTTATGCCTACGTGAGGATTTAAACTATGATCAGGTAGTTACACTTTGGAGAGGCTGGCTTTAATTTTACATAGTGCAGGCGTATTTGATTGGTGCGAGTGTCTAATTATAATTATTGACACAGTTCTAATGCTGTTTTAAGGGTGATACGTCACCTGTGATTTTGATAGCTCTGACTGCCTTGGGCCCGCCATGGTAGTCTTCATAGAGGGTTGTTTAAACTTCGCGTTGTGGGAGGGGTTCTCAGTGAAGTGGATGCTGGGGGACTTGGAGGAGAATGTGCTTTGCGCCCCACTGTGGCTGTCGATTTTCAGTCTGTTGTTACAGGTCAACCTGATGGTTATCTAAGTTTACTTTGCAAGAAACCGGGAAGTTTCATCTTATTTTTTGTATAGTGGGGGGGAAAAGCAAGCAATGGTGTGATGCTACTCTGTTTTGATTTGACTCCTCAAAGGTGATGGAGACTCTTCTCCCGCTGGCAGTCCTAATTATCTATCTCTAGATCAGCAGACTTTGTGTGTGTGTGTGTGTATGTGTGTGTGTGTATGTGAGATGCTCTTTCCTCCCTTTTTGCTTTCCATTTGTTATTGCTGTTAAAGACAGTGTCTCCCATGGCCTAGAGTAGCCTCCAATTCTTTGTAGTCTAGGACCTTGAATGCCCAATCCTCCCAATTTTTCCTGGGCCCAGGCAACTTATTATCCTCCTGCTTCAGCCTCTGGAAGGTCGGGACCCACCATAGCGGCTTGCCCTCTTTTTTTATGTTCTTCTCTTTGTTTTTTTCACCCACTCTGTCCCTTTCCTTTCTCTTTCCTCCTCCTTTCCATCCTCTGCTTCTCTCCCTTTGTGTTGGAGGTAGAACCCAGGACCTTGTTCACCGGAAGTTGATGCCCTGGGGCTGAGAAACATCCTTGGCCCCAGCATTGTTTTCTAAATTTCCCTGGGGGATGCTCTTTTTCAGGTGTTGCCACTGAGCATGGTGACAAAAGCCTGGTCGAGGCAGACAGACAGACAGACAGACAGACAGAGAGGTAGCAACGATACAACAGAGAAGTCTGGCACATGGCATAAATGGGAAGTAATGCTGGGTGCGGACTTCTGCTTAAGAGGGTCTTCAGGGGTCATCTTCCAGGGCAGGGATGTTTGTGAGCTGCTTGTGGAAGTTCAACAGCAAGTTCTCAGGTAGCCTAGGGCCATCCAGGCAGAGGCTTGGGGCAGTGGGGGGGTTGGGGAGACACATCGGCATCTTTTAAAAGTAAACATCAGCAGAACCCCCTTGTCTCAGTGAATGCGAATGGGACCAGAGATGAGGCCATGGTGTCATTAGAACACTCGGGAATCCTGCTGAGTTGGGCCCAGCTTCTCACTGTTCTTAGCAGGTCCATTTGTTTGTTTGTTTGTTTTTTCCAGACAAGATCTCTGTAGCTTTGGAGCCTGTCCTGGAACTAACTCTAGTAGACCAGGCTGGCCTTGAACTCTGAGATCCACCTGCCTCTGCCTCCCAAGTGTTGGGATTAAAGGGTGGGCCACCATCACCCTAATTTGGATACCTTTAGAAGTCTGAGATCCAGTGAGTCAACAGCAAGCGGTAAGATGCAAGAGAGCTGGGAAGGGACCAACCACCTGCTAAGGAGTATTGATTTTGATCTTTTTAAAGTACGGTTGATAATGCAGAAATAATAGCAGACTCACATTTTCTAAATATTGGTGTGTGTGTGTGCACATGTGTGCGTGCATGTGCGTGTGTGTGTAAGTCCCAGGTCAGTGTAGACGTATTCCATCGCTCTCCACCTTTATTTTGAGACAGGGTCTCTCACTGAAACTAAAGCGCCTTAGGCCTGGCTGTCCAATGAGCTTCAGGGTTCTTTGAGTTTTTGGGCCCCCGAAGCTGGGTTTGAAGGCCTGTGTTACCATGCCTCGTTTTTTTTTTTTTTTTTACATGGGCTCTTGGGATCTGAACCCAGGTACTTGAGCTCGTGACCACACTTTCCTGACAGAACTATCTCTCCAACCCCCCTCCCACATTTTTCTTGAAACCTAAATCAGGAGGCAAGCTAGTTTACCAGGTAAAGGCAAGCTTAGCTCCATCCCTGGACCACATGGGGAGAGGGGAAACTGACACAACATAGTTGTCCCCTGACTCCCACGTGTGTGCTGTGGTATGCCCCGCCCCCATCCCTGTGCACACACAGTAGTAATAGATTTAAAAAAAAATTAAAGAAAAATCAGGAACTCAAATCACACCACGGGAGTTCCACTAAAATGCCCCCAAATAAGTGTGAGAAGCACTTTGTCTCAGACAGTGTAGAAGGTACACCGAGAGTTCCGAAGCGTCTGCGATGAGGAAAATCATTAACTTAATCACTTCTACTGGGACATCCCTGGGGTCTTCCAAATTTATTCCGCAGAGGAGCCCAGTGCAGCTGTTAACACCCCAGGCTTAGCAGACTGCCTTCTGCCGAGGACTTTCTGGGAAAAGCCAGCATTGCTTCTCAGGCTCTCAACACTGCTTATCTGTGTGGGGAGGCCAGCTGTCCGGGCTTGCCTGGGAATTGGGGATGTCCTGGGATATAGGGCTTGTAGTATCGAGGTCCCGAGCCAAAGCTGGGATTCTATTTGCTTATCATACGTAGGAATTTTCTTTCTTTCTTTCTTTCTTTCTTTCTTTCTTTCTTTCTTTCTTTCTTTCTTTCTTTCTTTCTTTCTTTTTTTTCCTTAAATACAGGCCGCAGCCACTTTCTGATGGAGTGGTTCCCAGTCTTGTTTACATCCCTGTGCCCCATCCCAGTTGCTAAGCTTGTGACTAAATTGGTCTGGGAGACTATGGAATGTTTCAAAGGTCCCCAAGTTATCCTACCATCTATAAAAGTTGTTCAAAGCAATTAAATGTGTGGGAATGTAGTCTTGATGTGCCACTTATGGATTTATTTTAATATGCAATAGAAAAGAACATTATCCATTTAAAAGAAAAGAGCCGAAATGCTACTTAGCAGCATGCCAGGGGACCCTCAGTCCTCCGTGCTCTATGCCACGGGAACACTCAAGGAGGAGTGGCAGGCTGGAAGGGCAGTGAGGAACACAGGCCTCTGTTTAACAAAGGGTGTGGCTTTAGAGGTTCTAAGACTGTTTGGAATGCTGAACTTCTGGGACGTGGCACCAAACAGGGAAGGTGGGCTCTGGGAAGGGACAGGGTCTGGGGTAATTAGCTGTAGGTGAATACTGGAAGGTGACTTGGATTGATTGGCCTCGGGGCACTCGGTGGAACTGTCTAGAATGAACAGTTTAGGGGAGAGCACGGGGCAGGGACAGATAAGCGTTTCTACCTGTGCAGGCCGCAGAGCTGTTGGCGTGGGGAACTGCATTCTGCAGGAGAAAGGTCAGAGAGTAGAACACGCCTGGGGTCTGGCGTCCGCGTCTGGAAAAGAGCAGTGTGGGTACAGCTGGTGTGTGGCGAGCACCCTAGGGAGGTTTGTGTTGGTCCTTTACGACCTCTTAAGTGTTGTTTTCTATAGATTCAAGATGAAGTCACATTGTAATGGGTCAAGAAGGAGGATTAGCTAGCTGGAACTAAGGACTTTTCTAGAAGTTTTTACTAAAGAAAGGGTTTGAGGTGATACTGGACCTTAGGAGATAGGCCCTGGCCTGATGATTAGACACCTGCTTATTCATGGAGGCTATTCCATGAGTAAACACAGACGGGCTGGTCAGATACTCAAAGGAGGCGGCAGAGTCTACCAGGGCTCCATGAAGTTGTTTTGCACTATAGCCAGCTCATGTTTTGTTTTGTTTGTTTGTTTTCTCCCCTTTCTCTGAAGCTTCTCTTGTCATTTCCTGGACACAACAGCTGAAAGGTCAGGATTGACACGTTTATAAATGGCCTTAAGGGTTCTTTTTATGGTGGCGGTAAGATTGTATGTGATGAGTCAACCTTTGCTCCCTCCCTTCTGAGATTACATAGAGCAGGACATTGGTGACCCTCTCAGGTCCCTCCTGCAGGAAGCAGGGCTGACAATAGGGTCATTTCACTTTTCAGGGAAGGGATGCCTTGGAGTTTATATAGAATAAGGACTTAATGATGATTAATGATTTTTGGCATGGGTCCAGGATGGGAGTATGATTTCTGGTGTGGTAGTTTTTCCATTATATTGATGGGGAGTATGTTTAAAAAATTTTTCTTTTTGTTTTGTTTTCTGTTTCTAGTGTTCATAGTTGAGGGTTTTTTTTTGTTGTTGTTGTTGGTTGTTTTTTTTTAACTAAATTATTAATTTACTGCTGCCCTGGGACCTTGGGTGGTGGTAGTAATGGTGAGTAGAAGGGTTCTTCCCATTTATAAGATGTTTCCCGTTACCTTTGAGTGAGAGCCTCAGGAGTACACCAGCAGGATTGACAAAGACATCATGCATGGATCATGTAGCTTGAACTTGTGTCATGAATGGGCCATGCAATTATCTTGAGGTCAGTCCAGTGCTATTGCTTTGCATGTTTTGTAAACATTTAAAATGTACCTGGCCTTTCTCACCCTGAGAACATTTCCTCTTCAAATGCCTTTTTGATTTATGAAGAAATTGTGTCCCAATAAATCTAGCATAAGTCAAAAATGTCCAGAGTCAAAACTCGTTTTAACCTGGTGACAGCTTAGCTTAGCGCACATCATTCTATAGAACATAGGTGCCCTTATGCCTGAGGCTGAGCTGAGAAGGGAAGGAGTATCTTATCTATCATTAGTCTGGGGGAAAGATCACAATTCACATTAAAAATAAAACCAGTAAAGCCATTTGTGGTGTGTGTGTGTGTGTGTGTGTGTGTATGCATGTGCATGCGCGTACTTGCTTCCAATGCACATTTACAGAGTTCAGAGGATAATTTGGGGGAGTTGGACTTCTCCTTCAACTGTGGGTTTCAGGGATTGAACTCAGGTCTTCAGACTTTGGTGCTAGTGCCCTGGCCATTTTACTAACCCCCCAATTTCATATCTTTTTCACTTCTCCTCTTCCTCATCCTCTTTTCTTCCCTCCCTTACCCCTCTTCCTTCTTTCCCCCTTCCTTCCTTTCTCCTTCTCCCCTCCCTCCCCTCCCCCCCTTCTTTGAAGTGAGTCTCTTCCTCTCTCTGTGTAGTCCTGGCTGTCTTGGAGCTTGCTATGTAGACCAAGCTGATCTCAAACTCACAGAGACCCACCTGCCTCTGTCTCCTGAGTGCTAGGATTAAGGGCCTGTGCCACCACACCTGGCTTTTCTTTCTTTCTTTTTTTAAATTTAAATTTTTGTATGTAGCTTTTTTTGAGACAGGGTGCCTTTGTGGACAGGCTGGCCTTGAACAGACAGAAATCAGGCTGCCTCTGCCTCTCAAGTGCTGGATTAAAGTTGTGTACCACCATACCTGGCCTCACATTGAAGGAAACATTTATTATTCTGTGTGTATGATGTATGGGTAGGTGTGTACATGCTGTGGCAGGCATGTGGAAGTCAGAGGATAACTGTGGAGTCAGCTGTCCCTTTCTACCTGTAATGTGGATTCCCTGCGTGGCAAATACCTTTACCCACTGGCTCCCAGATTCCCATTTCTAAGTAGGGGTTATAGGATAGAGTAAATGTCTATGAGTCGAGCCATCATAAACCAGATTGTGTTCTGATACCATCCTTTATGTTGAGGCTGCCTCCGTATGAGAGCCTCTCATGCACTGTGGAGCAGGGACAAGCACAGAGATGAATCGAACCTCCTCAAGGAGCTGACAGTCTAGAAATACTATCTTATTCAGTAACACTGTCATGGACACTCTGGGTACATGTTGAGAACAGAGGAGTTATTATTGTATTATACTTTCTTCTTTTTTATCACAGCGAACCACTGTCAAGTTTTTAATCCACCAATCTATCTATGTATCAGTCATCTATCTATCTGTCTGTCTGTCTGTCTGTCTGTCTGTCTGTCTGCCTGTCTATCTATTCTGTCATATATCCATCCATCCATCCATCCATCCATCCATCCATCCATCCATCCATCCATCCATTTATGTTCTGATGAGTCATTAAATCTATAATATTAGGATTTGGAGAAAGAATGATTAGAGAATAAAGTGATGGAATCAGTGAACAGAATAAGGCAGTAGTTTGGTTAGTGAGGGGTTTTGCCTGAGCTGTAAACAGTTGGAAGTAGGAAAGAGTCACTCGGGAAGATGGGAAGATGCAGAGGAACACACCAGTGGGGCCTGAGGATGAGATAGGAGGGGTTCAGTTCAGTATCTTAGAGGGGAACACAGTAGGCATCTTTCCAACCTTACTTATAGCCACAGGATGACAAAAGCATATAATATTTTTTTTCTGTCTCTACTAAGGGCTGGTAGAGCATAGTCTCTTTTGTGCAATTCAGTTTGCATGGCAATTTTTAAAAAACATATTTCTTAGGGTACCGTAGGCTGAAGAAAAGTCATAAAAATTGGACTGTCTCTTGTGTTGATATTAAAATTTTAGGCTGTTTCATTATGGAGGAAGAAATGTTTTAGTCATCAAAGAGACTGAGAAGGATGAGTTAATGTTTGGTCATCGGAAGACGTAGCATTAAGAGCTTATTTCTTTTGGGAGGAGCAAAGGGCAAACTATGAGTCAGGCAGACTCTTAAGTCATTTCCCTCCACTTGGTTCTGCTACCCTCCTGCTAAAAGACCACAGACCCAGCAAGTAGAGCTCAGACCGTGATGCATGCTGCTGCTGTTTTTTACCGAATGGGAAGACCTCCTGAGAGGACACGTGGCGATCCACCACAGCTATGACTCTTAAGAAGCTGGCATCTGTCTGTCTGTCTGTCTCTCTGTCTGTCTGTCTGTCTGTCTGTCTACACTGTAGCTCAAAGTGGCCTAGAACTCACAAAGTACCCCACACTAGCTTTGAACCTGAGGTATAGTCCTGCCTTAGCCTCCCCACTGCTGGCTTCCCGTGCATGAGCCCCTATGCCTTAAAGCTGGCACGTCTGACAATGGGGGTACATGTGAGTTGTTAACCTAGGGAGTATGCTGTAGTTTAGTTGGTTTGAAACCTCAAAGTGCTGTTTATGATTGTGACTGGGCAGTGTTCTCCCTTGTGCTGAGCCATTGGAAGGGGCTGCATTTGCTTATAACCCCGGGAGAGTGGAAGTGTGCTTTGTGGATAAGGACACTTTTTGGGGGCACTTGATGTTTCTTAGTCCTGTGGCAGAATCATCGATCCATCTGCACCTGATGTTGGTGAATTCTGTTATTTTATTTTGAATTTTTGGTAGCTCAATTTGGCCGGGAATGTACTATGTACATCAGGAAGCTGGCTTTGGAATGACAGAGATCCATCTGCCTCTGTCTACCTCCTTGGCGTTGGGATTGCCACACCTGGCAATAATCTTCCATTTTGGTGGAGATAGAAGCGATTGCCGAATAGTTGTGTAAATCGGGGAAGGCAGTTAGAAATGTGTCTCTCAGAGAGGAGAATCAATTGTTAAGAATAAAAAACTGCCTCAGTCTTTATTTTCGGGTCTGTTTGATTCAGGTTCATGCTTTTTAGCTTTCTTTTGCCTTTGAATACTATGTTTCAGTTTCTCTGCCAGTGACACAGGCCCAGAGGTGCTATTCTGGGCTTCCAGAGAATTCACAGCTTAGCGAGGGAGCCGCACGAATAGGTGGCTGGATTCAGTTTTGGAAGCGCGGAAGGTGTGCAGTGTGCAACGGAGATCCAGAGGGGGATACACCTACTTGCTTTCGGGAAAGTGTGTACAGGTCTTGACAAGGGTGGTTACTAGGGTCGTAAGACTTTGAGTGGCAAGTTTGCTTTGTGATGTAAGGAACGGTACTCCAGCTTGGAGAACATGCCACACAGAGGTGGAGGGCATAGCCTGTGCATGCCGGGAACTTCAGATAGTTTAGGTAAACAGTAGCATACAGTGAGTGCGCCCTAATGGTGTTGCTGGGATGTAGGGCTGGAGAGGTGGGGCGGGGATTCCCTCACTGAGACTGCTTACTGTTTACTAAACAGTTCAGACATCCTTCTCCAACTTTGTTCCTATTGGGGAACTGCAGGCAGGAAAGAGATTTGATTAGATTTGAAGTTTGGAATGATCACTAGCAACAATTTTGAGCTTGGCCTTTTAGAATTTTATCTATAGCAGACACAGTGGGACACACCTGTAATGCAGGAGGTTGAGGCAGGAGGATCGCTATCTGTAAGTGAGCCTGGTCTATGTAGAGAGACCCTGCTTCTTTTCACTTCAAGGAAGCTCTTCCTGGCTTCTCTGGCCACCCAAATTGGCTGTCTCTGTTCCCGAGGTAACATGGAAGGGCTACCTGAACAGGACCTCACGGCAGCTGCTGCAGAGCTGTTCAGATAACAGAGATGGCAGTGCAGGCAAAGACGCCATCCAGCTGCTCTGAGCGGCACGGAGTTGGGAGCTTATGAACTATTTCCATGTTGTCAGTTTTCACGTCGGCATTTGTTTTATGTCGCCCGGACTGCTGTATTTGGGAGGGTCACACTGTCCTGCTCACTGAGTCTGGCTGCCAACACAAACCTGAAATGTGCTTCATGGTTTTTCTGCTGCTTGCTCCGTGTTCCCTTGCCCTCTGCTTACCACTTGTCTTTCATTCTCTACTAGTGTAGGACCTTATTTACCTTATTTTTGCTTATTTCTTAGTTTATCTGTTTGTCTGGTTCTGTCCATATCAATAAGTTTTTTTGTTTTTGTTTTTTTTTGGTGGATCATGATTATCTCATAGGAAAGATTGAGTTCTAATCATTACCCTTGTGGTAGTTTGAACATAATTGGCCCCCATAAGCCCAAAGGGAGTGGCACTATTAGGAGGTGTGGCTTTGTTGGAGGAGGTGTGGCCTTGTTGGAGGAAGTGGGTCACTTAAAGGAAAACATTTAATTGAGGTGGTGGCTCACAGTTTCAGAGGTTCAGTAGGTGTGGCCTTGTTGGAGGAAGTGGGTCACTGTGGGAGTAGTTTGGTGTCTCTTCACAACAATAGAAAAACCCCAAGACTGCCCTTAATGTAGAAACTGAGCAGGTATGTTTCTTCAACTTTCTGCCTATATTAAATTGCAAATATTTCATAAGAGGACTTGTTATGCTTTGCTAAAGCCAGAAGTGAACATTCCCTTCACCTGAAAATAGGGGATCTTACTGGAGAAGGAAACTGTTGCTCCTGTTTATTAAAGCTCCTAGGGAGCCGCTTCCTAAGAGTTTAAGATCTGCTCTCAGAGCTTGCCTGGGACTTCAATTTGCTGTCCAGAGTCTCGTGGAACGGTCATTGTAGGTGTTCTGTAGCACCTGGTGTTAGATCAGTTTGGGTGTTTCTTTGTTGACATGCATTTCTCCAAATTTTGCAGTTTTCTGAAATTGCTTTTCTCTTCTTTTTGAATTTCCACTTTCAAAGTTCTCCGAGTGTTCGTTGTTGAGTAAGGTAGCTGCCAGCCCTAGTCTACGCAGAGACACTGCTGTCTCTAATGAATCTACTGACTTCAAGTTGAAAGCCTTTGCAGGAAACGCCGACCCATGGAGCAGAAGGTTAAGGCCGACTATTCCTGGAATTAAGATCAGAGCATGAAGGAGCGAAATGGCCACAATTCAAGCAGTTAGGCTTGCTCATTATCCTTGCTGGTTTATACATGTGTATTTATGGCCTGTGTCTTCTGCTAATACTGAGTCATTTTTGAAAATGAAGTAAATGCAAATAAATTCATGTGTAGCATACTTTGTATAACCGTGAGTAGTGTGCCAAGAGTTACTGAGCTTTGAAAAATAATATAAAAGAAAGCCCCCTAAATTGTCAGCTTTGGCATATGACTCTAATGCCGCTAACCTTGGTAGGTTATCCAAATGCCTTACGAAGTGTGCCAGCTCTTCCTGGTGCCTGCGTGATCTGAACAAAGGCCACAAATATACATGTATAAACCAGCAAGCCTGGGCAGTGGTGGCACATGCCTTTAATCCCAGCACTCAGGAGGCAGAGCAAGGAGGATCTCTGTGAGTTTGAAGCCAGCCTGGTCTACAGAGTGAGTTCTAAGACAGCCCGGGCTACACAGAGAAACCATGTCTCAAAAAAGCAACAAAACCAAGCAAGCCCAACCGAAGCCGTGAAGCCGTGAGTAAAGAGTATTAGAAATGTTTTCAAAGTAAGTTTTGATTTCCATGAGTTCCAATATTTTGTTTTTTCTTCTAGAAGATGACTGTCTGGAATCTAGAAGCGGTGTTCTCAGTGCTTCTTCTTTGATAGCCACTGTTTGTTTCTCACCTCTAAAACAATAGGGACAGAAATTGAGACGTGTTTTAGAGAATGTTACAGTAATTTGGCTGCACCATACCTGAACACGTGGTTAGTGGATTCTGTCACAGGATAAGGTGTTTTGAAGAAAGTGTTGGTCTATGGTGGGTGGGAAGTTTAGTTGGATAAGCTCTGGTCTAGGTGGAAGTGAGTGATTGCTCTGGTCTTGGTAGGAGTGATTGATTACTCTGGTCTAAATGGGAGTGAGCTATTGCTCAGACTGGGTTTGCGCTGTGAGAAGAGGCTCTGATTGGAGTCTGGATAAACTTGGATGGTAGAGCGGTGAGAAACCACTACAGGAATAGATGTCAGATTATTCTAGATTATCTTTTCCCCTCCCGTAATCCCTAATTTGTTTGTGAAGCAGTTAAGGTTAGGAAAACCATAGCTGATATTATTTTTGCCAGATCTTTCTTCAGCTTGCTAGAAATGCTTCTTCTGCCCAACTGTTTGTAATCTTTCCAATCAACTCACACTAATTCTTGGCCAGCCTATGAGCTAGCCATTTTTGTATCTAGGGAATACTTTGAGACTGCTCAGGTTGACTTTTAAGCCAGAGGGCATTTTCTTTCTGACTCTCTACATCCTCTTACACCGCAGACCCTGTCTCACTTAGACTGCTATGATCCCTGCCAGCTCACATTTGTACGACCTGCTCTGCAAATCTACCTAACATCCACTGTGTTGCGCACAGCAAGGGCATCTTTTCTCAGGCTCTGTCTGGGGCAGCAGCTGGGAGCATTTGAATCCCTCTGACAGTTCCTTCTTTCCATCCCCTCATGTCTGGCTGACGATGCTGTAGGTTGAAAGCTCGGTTGGGATTGCGGACTGAAGCACCTACCTGTGGTGCCTCCACACAGGCTGTTTGAGGTTCCCTAGAACAGGAGATGGAATCTGCAAGTTTCTTAAGACCTGGTCCTTGCTCGAAACTGCTACTGTCACCTCCACCACACTGTGTTTGTTGAGAGGGTGTAAACCCACCTTGATGGGAGGAGAGCAGAGAATGCTGGCCCTCAAGTGGTCGCAACCAAGCACTCTGTACTCTTCCATACCTACATCAGTTGCTCTCTCCCTTTGCCCTTCTCCTTCCTATCCCAATGCCGTCTCATGAAGCTCCTGGCTAAATTCAGTCCGTCCGTCCTTCCTTCCTTCCTTCCTTCCTTCCTTCCTTCCTTCCTTCCTTCCTTCCTTCCTTCCTTCCTTTTTCAAGACAGTGTTTCTCTGTAGCTTTGTAACCTGTCCTGGAACTTGCTCTGTAGGCCTCGAACACACAGAGATCCACCTGCCTCTACCTCCAGAGTACTGGGATTAAAGGCGTGTGCCACCCCTGCCCGGTCCAGTTTATCCTTCATAATGTATCCTACATTACTATTTGTCTGGTTCCTTTGCAGCTGTTTTTAGTAGACGCCTGAGTCTTTGAACATAAGAACCAGGTCTCGTTTATCTTTGCATACCTCATGGCAGGTATGTTCCTTGAATGGAGCATTCAATGTCAAAGCAAGCAGGTCTCAGAGTGGGAGCCAGATGGGTTGGGAGTTAGCAGTGGCTAAGTAGGGAATTGTAAGAAACAAATCAAAAGCTTCCCATTGGAATAGAGATTGTTTCTGATGTTGAATTTTAAAGCTTTAAGAAAATTGTCTCTCCATTATAAAGCAGTTCTAAAGCAAAAGTTCTAAGCCTCGCTCCCCCCCCCCATTGCCATAAAATTAAAGGAACTCTTTTTTAGTTTAAAAGAGGAGGATGGATTTTTTTTTGCTATTAACCATCTTTTTGCCCAGGTCAGTCTTTGACCTTGACATTCAGGTCTTAGTGTTTTTTATTTTTTGAAAACTATTGTTTCAGTTCATTACTGGGTCAATTTAGTGAATAACACCCAAGGTTATAAATAAAGGGAAACCGAAGCTATGGATAAAAATTCATGTCTTGCAAGGATAAGAATTATTTCATGAAATTTTCAGTTTTAGTTTTATACATGTCATGTTGGTAGTGAGTTGAAATGTAAAATGTATTTTTCTGTTTTAATTAGAGATAAAGTTTATCAGAGGACTTGTGTATAAATGCCTTGTAAACTCTGACCTTGTGGCTTATTTCTTTTTCTTTAATTCTTTCAAAGTCCTTTCTTAGGGCTTTACTTACCATCTCCTTCTGATGAACCCACATGCATTTTTTTTCCCTTTCTGTTTTAGCCAACCTTCCTTCCTCCAGTTTCTTCCTAGGTGTGGCAAGCCCATGCCTACAATTTCAGTGTTTGTAGAGACAGAGGGATCCGGAGTTCGAGGCTGGTTTAGATTACGCGAGACCAAAAACAACCTAATTTCTCAGATTGGCATATGCTGCTGTATTTCTCCCCTTCTGGAAACTCCAGACAGCCCCTGTTCTCAAGAAAAAAGGGAGGAGTTACCTTATTCTCTTTTCTGCTGGTTCTTGTGTGTTTGTGTGTATGTGGGGTGAGTGTGCATGCAGGTGCTTGTTTGTGTGCAGTTCAGAGGACAACTCCGGCTGTTGTTCCTCAGGTTAAGACACTCCTCTTCTTAGACAGCCTCTTACTTGCCTCACTAGGCCTCTTAGCCAGTGAGAATCTTCTTTACTTCCTCACACCTGGTCTTTACCAAACCAAACCAACCAACAAAAAGAATGAGTTCTATGATCACATTCAATTTCTTATGCTTGCAAGGCAAGCGCTTCACTGACTGAGGTCTCTTTCCAGCCCCCTCTGGTATTTCTTACTGAAGCGTAGGACCTGCAGGATAAAGTATGCAACATCTCAGCACATAACTCAGTGAGTTTCTGTGCCTGCATTTGTCTTTGTGAACATTGTAGAGGGAAACTGATTATTCTTAGGTCCTTGGCAGAACGAGATGGATGGGTGACTAAATGAGTGGATTTTCTGTTCATTTACTTTGCCATGTTTAGTGTATTTAGTGTAAATACATGTTTAGTGTATTTCCATCCCCTATCTGCAGTTTTTCTATAATTTCAGTTGTTGCAGGTCATCCTAAGCCCCCAAATAATACAATTAAAAGTCCTGGAAGTAAATAATTCTTGAATGTTAAATTGCTCATTATTCCTAACAGAATGATAAGCGCATGTGTTATACCAGTCCATTCTTTTTGGCATTAACCTTGCTCCTTCGTGATGGTTTAGTGCAGTTTATGCTACTTGCCTGTTAAGTCAGTTAGTAACCATCACAGCCATCAGCTCGGTCCTCTGTGGTGGTGTCTTAGAAACTCTTACTATTTAATAATGGCCCTGAAGAACAGCTAAGCAGGTTGGCACTTTTACTATCTTATCATTGTCTTGTTAGTTATTGACGGTAATCCACTACTGTGAAAACAGGTGTAAGTGGGTGTGGACCCTGTTCAGAGTTTGAAGTATCTATCCTCTGGGGATCTGGAATGTGTCTGTGTTGGAGAGGGAAGACCACTCTAATAATATTTAGGTGTGTGTGTGTGTGTGTGTGTGTGTGTGTGTGTTCTGTGGAGCCCATGGCAGTCAGAGGACATTAAATGTTGGTTCTTACCTTACACCTTATTGGAAACTGTCTGTTGTTGGCTGCTGTGTATGCCAAGCTAGCTGGCTGGAGGGCTTTCTCCTCTCTCTGGCTTCCCTCTTGCAGTGGGAGTACTAGGATTATGGGCCACAATGTCTGGTTTACATGGTTTCTGGGATCCACACTGAGGTCCTGACACTTGATTTACACAGTGAGCCATTCTCAGGAGCTGAACCGGATAGAGCCTAGTTTACAAGGCAAAGAGGTCTCAGACAGCTGAGTTGGAAAGTGTTAGTCAGCGAGGTAGGAGATCCCTGTGAACTGGTGCAGAATTAATTTGGACCAGAAGAGCTAAGGGGTGGAGGAGATGGAGAATCAGGAAGAATCGGGGGAGGGCGGATGGAAATGGGGAATCATTTCAGGAAGAATTCAGAGAAGAAAAACTTACCTAATTTCAGGACAGAAACATAAAAATTAATTTTCTATTGCTTCCCTGCCATTTATGACTTTTTTAAATCTCAAAAGCATAAGGGTTCATTCCTTTACAGTTTTGTAGACTCTCGGGAAGAATTTGCTTCCTGGGGCTTGTGGCTGCTTCTATCTGTGAAGAACATTTTTTTTTTCAGTGTCTGTTCTGGTCTCCTCACTTTCTCTCTGGAGTTACAATCCTCCCTGCCTCCTTCTTAAGGGAAGCTTGTGGTTATATTTAGGGCTGCCCAGGATAATCTAGGATAATCAGCTCACCTCCAAATCCTTATTTAATTGCATCTGCAGAGTCCCCTGTCCTGTATGGCAGCACTCACAGGTTCTGGAGATAAGGATGTAGACACTCAGGTTTTGTTTTTCAAGGATTTTTCTTGACAAAGGGAAGGGCTATCAGGTATTCCAAGCTAGCCTGCTCTCCTTTTTAATATCATATTGATATTCTGACCACAGCACATTGTGGATTTATTTTCTTGTAGGAACATGTCTACTGAGTCCCCGTTAGCTAATAAAACTAGTAGAGTCCAGATTGACATTCAGGCTGCTGTTAGCCCAAGAACACATTGAGCTTTTGTGTCTTCTTTTCATGTCAAGCAGCTGGCTTTCTCCATTGTTTCTTTCCTGACCAGCTTGGCTCTTCCTTTGCTGTTTCTTCCTCTGGCTTATAGGGCCCCCATCCTCTTTTTTCCCCAGTGGTCATTTTCCTTGCTGTCTCTTACTGGTTTCCTTGGGCACACTTGATGACTTCTGGCGGGGACAGGATTGAATTCTATCACAGTTGTGGAAGTTCTAAAATGTGAAGTCACGGTTCTAGCAGGGCTCTGTACTCCTTGTTCTTGGAGGGGAGATTCCTTTCTTGTTCTTTCCAGTTCCATCCTGATCTGTGACTGGATAACTCCAGTCTGTGCCTCTACCCACGTAGGATCTTTCCTCCTCTCCCTGCATCCTCTGTAAGGATATTGTCATTGGATGTCAGGCCCATACAGATAATCCAGGATGATCTCAGCCTGAGATCCTTAACCTAATTAGTGTAATTAATTTGTAAAGACCCTCTTCCAAATAAGCTCTATGTAAGTCAGGCCTGCTGTGGCTGTGACAGCTCTCTGAGAGAAGCAAGTTCAAGGGAGCACCGTTTACTTTGGCTCATGCTTCCAGAAGTTGATGACCAGTTAGTTTGAGGCTTAGTTTCTCCCACTGCAGAATAATGGCCTCAAACTGTGGATGCCTCAGTGGATTTGCCTATTGAGAAAACCAGAGTACTCCTGTTCAGTCACATCTCAAAAGTGATGAACCACCATCTGGGGACCAAGCCTTGCACACATGAATCTTTAGGGGGATTCTTCCACAAATCTTACTGAAGACAGGTCACAGTCTCTCAGAATAGGATATGGACATGACTGCTAGGTGACACCAATAACCCTACCCATACCACCTGTGCCAGAGTCCTAGATTGTTTTCTTTGATTGACATCCCTACCCAACCTTTTCTGTTATTTTGTTTTGGTAATGTCATGCCTTATTCCTTTTTGGTAGCAACAAAGGAGCTGCCCTTTGTATCTCTGAGCCCTTCCTTGAGTGTCTGGAAAGGGAACAGAGGTGACACACCAGTGGGTGAACAGAGAAACACCCGGTAATCTGAGACCCGTTGGCAGATTGGGCCTTGTCATTGTCTCTTGAGAATTTGTCATACCTTTCTCTCGGGAATCCTTATTTTCACTGGAATTATCCTTTCTAATGGGGTTAAATTTCTCCACCTCAGTGCTGGAATATGCCATGCTGCCCACCATCCCCAGAAGGTGCTTTGCAGGTACCTGCACATGGTCTCCTGCAATGCACCGAAGGCTGGAGTCAGGGAGGGGAGCCTGGCACTCATAGGAGATGGTTGCTTAGTGCCATCTACTTTGCTTTGCTCTCTGCATAGCTGCTGTGGATAGCTTGCCTGTGAGCATGGGTCTTTGGCTGTTTTCCTAATTATGCTCAGTTTTATTTGGTTTAATTTTTGAGGTTATCAGATAGCATTTTGTCATAGTCATAACTTTTGAGTGGATGCTGCCACTCTAATCCTCTTAAAGTGAGGCTGTGACTTTTCTGAACAGAGTCTTGGAAGGTGATTAATTTAGCCTTATTTGTCTTTTTAAGCTGGTATTCGGTGACCAACTTCATCCATGAATCTGGTGACTGCTGAAGTCCTTGTAATGCAACCATTTCTTAGAGTGACAGTGTTCCATGCCCATCAGGTACACGTTAATCCTATGCTGTGGCATCCCAAAGGAGAAGGAACGCAGAAGTTGTGATGCAGTAGAGCAAATGGCCTGTAGTGTTGGACGGTATGGAATTGGGTTGGGAGTGCTGGTCTACCACACTTTGGAGTTGTGATAGTAGAGAAGTTACATAATGTCTGTGAACCTGAGGTGGCTTTCATCTGGAAAAGGTGATAACTCACGTATCATGGTGCATATTGGAAGAATTAAGTATAATGATTTGCAGATAAATCGCTAGCTCAACAGTGTTTGGTACCTGAAAGTATTTAGAGTATTGTGTTTATTAGTGTTTATATACAGGAGAAAGTGAGGCAGCAGTGATGATGTAGGAATGTACCAGACTGCCTCCAGGAAGACTCTTGAGTTGGGTGTGCCAGTCATGACAGCATATATTTTGTTACCTTGTGGAAAGGGAACAGCATAACCAGCTTCCTCCCAGATCTGACCCACTTGTTACACCCGAGTGTTTTTAAACTCTGTTTGCCCTTAGTGCAGGGCACCTCCAAACTCAATGGAACTATCCAGTTTAGAAGTGGTTTGGTTAGCGTTAAATTCCTCCCCATCCCTCTCCTCTCCTCTTCTCTTTTTTTGGTAGTGCTGGAGCTCAGACTCAGGACATTGTGCATGCTAGGCAAATACACTGCCGCTGAACTGCATCCTCAACCCAAAATACATATTTTTAAGGAATGACTGTTGAAGCCTGAGGTTTATTCTGCATTGTGGGACTTCTATAACAGCAATGTGATTAAATACAGCATCTTGGCAATCTAGAGTTCACACAGTGGGTCTCAAGTACCAGATGAAAGTTACAACAGACCCTTGTCCAGGATGAACATTTTAATTAAAATGTTTCTGTGTATCATTTCTGCTGAGTGGGAGGAGAGTATGGGCGAAGCTTATCTGTTGTGGAATATTATTGTAAAATGTGTTACATTTGTTTATGCTGTGGAGCATTTGTTTAATGATGCAAAGATGTGTTGCATTCCTTTATGTTGCATTTGTTTAACTCTGTGAAGTTGTGTTACTTTGTCTAAAACACCTAATGGGTCTAATAAAGAGCTGACGGGCCAATAGCCAGGCAGGAGAGAGGATAGGTAGGACTGGCGAGCAGATGGAATAAATAGGAGGAGAAAATCTGGAAAGAAAAGATCTAGGAGGGAAAGAAAGAGGAGGAGAGGAGGACATCAGGGGCCAGCCACCCAGCTACACAGCAAGCCACAGAATAAGAAAGAAAGATATACAGAAATAGAAAAAGGTAAAAGTCCAGAGGCAAAGGATGGATGGGATAATTTTAAGTGAAGAAAAGTTGGCTAGAAACAAGCCAAGCTAAGGCCAGGCGTTCATTTGGAAGATTAAGACTCCCTGTGTGATTTATCTGGGAGCTGGGTGTCATGTCCCTTAAAAGAGAAAAGAATTAAAGAAACCAATAGCACGTATCATTGTCTGACCTTGACTATTGATGTTATTGGCTGTTGATGACCTTGCCTGGCTTGTAAGTTGAGTTTTTAAGTAGTCGTGTGTGTTCTTATATGGAAAGGGTGTTCTCAGATTTGGGGTCTTTCACAGGAGTGATGTGGTTAGATGGATGAATTAACTTCTGTGTGGAATTTCATGCTTTGTGCATTGGCTGTTATGACTCTAATGCCTGCCTACCGCAGACACCCTAAGTATCCTGGAGGGAAAATGTGTGGATGTGGGTAGGGATAGACAGCTCAGTGGGCCCAGAACTCTGTGAAGTTTATTTCTAGTATGACCTTTGCTAGGGTCAGGAAGTTGATTGAAGAGACCTGTTCATACTTTGGAGCACCAGTCGTATCAAGCACTTTGGCAGTATTGCCTTTGGTTCTCTATAGTGTGGGTCCTTTTTTTTTTTCCCTCCATGTTCATGATAAGGAATTTTTCTGTAGAATGGTTCCTCCTCAAGCCAAATCAACTCCAGGGCTCTGTGGTTGTCTTAAAGGAGTAGGGCAAGGTTGGTCTTCCTCCCCTTCTGGTGGCACTGCATATCTTTATATCGTATAGTTTATTCTCAGCCCCATATTGAGATTTTTAAAAAATTACTTTTAGCTCTAGCACCTCTTCTTTTCAATCTTTGGGGATCAGAAGTCAAAAATGGACGAGACCGGGGTGCGACCCGAGGCCTCCCATGGCACTGAGAAAGCTGTGCACATGTCTCCTGTTTTTGCCATGCCTGCTTGCTTGTTCTGACTTTTCCTGGGGGAAAGTCCTAGCTACAATTTCTGTCACCAACAGGAGAGAGAACTGTGGCTCTGCCAGGTCTGTAGCTAGGAAGATATTTATAGTTCGCTGTCAGTGGCTGGGAGTTCACCCTGGCTCGGCATATGCCTTCTGTCTGAAAGTTCTGGATGTTCTTGACCTGGACCCTGCCCTTGTTGGCCAGACAGCAGTTAATGATAAAGTGGGTGCCTGCAGGATGCAGCGAGTGATGGCCTTGGCAGCTCATGGCCTGCAGGTGCTTGTGCTGTGACCAGCCTGGGTGTTCAGCCAAGAGAGTGGCCCTGCCTACTGCTTACTCTGCTCCTGGCTTCCATGGGTTCCTAGCCTTCCTTGTAGCTCTACTCACTGACATGGGGTTGTGTGATAGGAGATTTTGTTTTGTTTTGTTTAGGCAGGATTTCCTTTTATAGCCCAGGCTGGCATTAAGCTCATGACACCTCTTCTGCCTTAGCCACTTAAGTGCTGGGATTGCAGACCCAAGCCACTACACTAGGTTCTAGTCCATTTTCTTTCTGTCACTTGTGCCATGCTAAGATGTATAACAGCCCCGAAGGAAAAGGCAGATCGTGAGCTTACCTTCCTCATCTCTCCATGAATTCAGGTCAGACGTCTAGACCTGCTTTACAGAATGGCCTGAATTAGGCCACACTTTCCATTTCCAGTTTATAGCAGGCCTAAAGGCTACAAGGAAACATCTTATTTATTCCTGGTTTTCTCGGTAAGGTAGAAAGAAGGTTTATTTGGATGCTGTTAAGAGGCCATGAGGATGTATGTGCATGTGTTTCTTTTGCATTTGTAAGCCCGAGAAAGCCCAGGTGACACTGAATGGCTGCTTCAGATCTGGGCTGACTAGTGCTCCAGCAGGGCCCATGGGAACTTGTCCCTGTCCCCTGTCATACCCTCCCCCCTCCTCAGGTGCCCAAACTCTTCCTGTGTCAGCTCCATTCTCAGGCAATTTCCTTCATGACAGCAGGGTAGCTATGGCATATTCTCCCACATTCACGCAGACCGAGAAAACCAAACTTTCTTTGCTAGTTCCAACAAAGATCTCAGAGTCACCGTGGCTGGGTCAGTCTAGGTCACAGCTCACCCCAAATCCAATTCACTGTGCCGCTTGGTGTAGTCTGTCCATCCTCAGCATGGGTTCAGAAAAAGGAGCGCTTGGGATCCCAGTTCAGATTCAGGGGTTGTTTCTGGAAAAGCTGGGGAGCAGGTTGGAGAGCTGGGGAGGAATGACTCCGTAAAGCACACATTGAGGACTTTATTACGAATGAACACTCGTTTTGGGCCACTTCCATTTCGTTGGCATTTTAAGACGTAGTAACCCTGTTATGTCTTCTGAGTAAGTCTAGCATTCCCCAGAAGCAGAGAGGCGGGGCCTGTGCTGCTGTGCTGGGGTGATCTCTTCAGGGTATTGAAGGATGCTGTCTGTGCTTGGTGGCTCTGTGCTATGTATGACATAGCGCTGTAAGCCCTCACACCTTATCGGCCCATCACGGATTGCTGTGAGATGACCGGTCCCAACAGGTTTCGTTTGCCTCTGAAAAACACATGTTCCATTTCTCTCTGGCCATTCAGATTCATTTTTGGTGACCGTCTTGTCAGCTTGGGACTGGGGATCATGGAGGACAGGCTGTGTTTTGGCAGCACTTCAAGCCTGGAGCAGCATCCTGCAGCCAGCACCATAAGCTGTATAATTTGTCCGCGGAGGCCTATGCATTATAGAGATGAAAATTCCTTCCCTGGCAGCATTCATTGCTTAGCATGCAGCAATTTGGCTGTCAGAAACAGCTGGCCCTGCAGGGTGGGACAATAGAAAGGCGAGACCAGAGAGAGGCCAGTGCTTACTCAAGTCTCCCACTGTGAGAGGATCAAGTTACCTTATGGAGACTGTCCTTAGGCACAGTTTCTAGAAGCACCAGCCTGTAGCTCAGACTCTTAGTGACTTTCCTTTTTTTTTCTTCTGAATGGAACAATAAGAAAAAAATTAAAATTGAATGATTAACTTTTGCTGACACTCAGATGTTCAGTTTTGGGGTAATGAGCATTCCTGAGGAAGTAAACACTTCTAACCTTACATTGCTCTTAGTAGTGTATTAAAGAAACTGTGGAATGGGGGAAGGGCAGGATCGCTTGGCACCTGTGTATTGGGCATCTTACATTTTTAGGTTGTTTACTTAGCATCTGTGTTGAAGGGGCCTACAGTTGGGTCCCTATGAGCCTTGTCCAAGCATTCAGTAGAGAATAGGGTGTGCGTGCTTCCCAGAGAGCAAGGCCGAGGAAAGGGGCCAGTGATTGAATGGCTGGACACTCCTCTCTCAACCTGTGTGGGTGGCTTTGTGAGCTTGCCCCGTATGGACTTAATGTCTAAGAGTGTGATCTAACTAAACAGCGCACTTGAGAGCATGGTCTAACCAAAAAGCTCACTTCAGCCGCAGAAGAGAGAGCAGACTGTGACAAGGGGATGTGTTGTCAGGCTTTAAATGGTGTGGGGTTTTTCCTCTGCATTCCCACATTAGCGATGAATTCACTGCAATGTCTTATACACGGTCTTTGCTTCTACCCCCTTTTGAAAGAAAAAAATAAATTAAAAAAAATAATCTTCTAATTATTATTATTTAAAATTAGATAATCCTAGCAAGGAAATTTCCTAATATATATTTTTTCTTTCCATTTCTTTCTTCTATTCTTGTTGGTTTTTAGAAAAGCTACATGTCAAAATGGCAATATTCATGCTACACTGTGGTTAGTCCCTTTCCTTTTTGAGACCAACAGCATTTCAGGGTTCAGGGTGGCTCAAGAGAAGTTTGCCTGTTGGAATTTGTTAGTTTTTCCGTCTGGCGAGAGCTGTACTTTTTCCACTTTTCCCTCAATATCCGTTTCCTTTTTTTACATGATAGAGGCAGGAGTTTCCCAGATGTTGTTGGATTAAAGAGTGTGTGGAGGAGGGGAGAAAGCTTTCTTAATGATAAACAGAGTCAGACTGGCTGGTTCTGCACTGACAGGAAAAAGGAGAGATAAAAACTCCATTAATGGTGTGTGCACCGCCTAAGTAGCCAATAAAACAATGCTGTCCTCCCTGGAAGCCAGTCCCAGATTGGCGGTGCTTGGTGCCAACTGCAGGAGAGGACAGCTGCAAAGAGGGCGGAAGTATTCCCAGCTAGCAGCCGCTGTCACTGATTGGCTGGGGGGCGGTTCTTTTGTTCTTTTCCTCCTCCTCCTTCTCTTCCCTTTCCTCCTCTTTCCTTTCCTCTCCATCCTCCCTAGTCCTCCCCCTCCATCCTTCCCTTTCCTTTTGCACAATTTCCCCTCTTAATGTGCACTGTTCTAGAAATTGAACCACATCTGATTAAAACTTTAACGGTTACTCATAGAATAAAGTTGGCTGGCAGTTTCCAAACTACTTGTCTTGGTTATTTCGAGTTTGTGACCATAGAAATGGATATAAGTGCTACTGAAAAGTTGCACTCCCGAAAGTTCGCTAGGGGAGTCACCACAACACTGACTACCTTGTGCCCCTTCCCCAGTATATTTGAATCTTCCCGTTCAAAGCAAATAGTACAAAACCCATTGTCTCGATGATGAGGTGGTTAATAGGTAGAGGACCCCCAAGCCTGATTACTTGAGTTGGATTCTGGGCTCCCACATGAAGGAAGGAGAGAGCCAGCCCCCCAAAGATGCCCTCTGACCTCTGTGTGTGTGTTGTGCTATCACGTAGGCCTGTGTACACGTGACATGCGCACATACACACATAATAATTAAAAACCAACAACACCTATTGTCTCATTCTAGAAGGTAGCAGAATGATCTCAACGGTTGGTCTTGTCAGCACTCCGTCTGTGTTCTCCCTTAGCCCCTTCTTGAATGTAGCTCTTCTTAGCTGCCTTGCCACACTTTTTCTCTGTACAGAGGGGACATTCTTTGCCAAAAGCCCTTAGGTTTCCAAAGGAGGAAAGAAAAATTGTACTGAGTAGAGCGGACAATCATATCTCTTCCATCTCTTCAAAAGAGGTGACTGTAGTTTTCAAATTGAGGTGAATTTGCCCCTTTTCTTTCTTTCTTTCTTTTTTTTTTTGAAGGTACTAGGGAAGTTGGCACCCTTAGCCTCAGTTTGTAGATGAAAGAAACAAAGTTTGAGGAACAAACTCTTTATCCCAGAGTCTCTTCTTCCTGTTCATGGCAACATCTGTAAGGAAACATGTTGCCCACAGTTGAATATTTGTGACACACAGTTGCAGTGCACATCCAGAAGAGGTAGATGTCCCCTGCGTTCTGCCTGGGGCTGGGGACCTAGGACCCAAGAGTTTAAGCCTTTCTGTTGTCAAAGGATGGCAGAGCCAGGAGTGAGGAGAACGGAGTGTGTACCCCAAAGTGCTCTCGGGGAGATGAATCTGTTCTTGTACATCTGTTTATTTGTTATGTGTGTGTGTGCATGTGTACATGTACGCATGAGTGTGTGCACACATTGCAATCACGGCACACTTGTGAAGGGCAGAGGACAATTTGTAGGAACTGGTTCTCTCCTTCCATCATGTGGGTCCCAGGAACTGAAGTCTGGTTGTCAGGCTTGGTAACAACCCCCCTTTCCCAGATGAGCCCTCTGACTACTAGCTCTGGGGGAGGAGGAAGTGAATCTTGAGGAAAATCCCTGCTGATATGCTCACCTGGTAATGCGGCTTATTCATTTATCCCCCTGACATGTCAGTCAGAAGGAGACAGATAAGAGGGAGGGGACAGTTCAGGAATGCTTGCAGGTATAGCTTGCCTTTCCTTCTTGGAAACAGCTTTCTGACTGTGAGCTATCCCAAGGTTCCTTGCAGTAAACCTCACACAAAGGCCACTCCCAGGCCACACTAAGAGGCCTAGCATTGCCAAGCATGGTTTTAATCTTTTGACTACAGATGGCAAAATAAGAGCTCTTTTAGACAGGACCTTTATGTTAGGGATCCTTGGAAAAGTGTGCAACTTCTTTCTGCTGTAGTTTTTATTTAGATGGCAAACGAAAGAGGCTGCTTTAAGGAAATGCGACCGTTGGTGATTAATAATTAGATAGTGAATGGATTTTCATAGGTCTCAGTAGCTCATCAGTGCAGATTGTCTTTTTCTAAATGTCAGGACATCACTATTTTGTGTTGTTTAAAGGGCTCAGGTGAGTTCTAGTTGTAACACTTTGTCTTTCCTTTTTATACTTTGTAGAAGTTTGGAGGCCCAAAAATGTGAGTCTGTTTCCACCTTGACTGATGGTCAGAGAGTTTGGAGGTTGCTCAAAATTGTTGACAACAAGTGTAGCCACACTTCCTAACTCAGGATGTGATTACTTGGTTCTTTTGACATGAAGATGGCTCATACAGGTAGATCCATTCCATCCTGACAGATGGTCAGGATATGCAAACATACTTCTGCTCCTTCTTTTATAATATGAGGTTACCTGGGGAATGGCTGCCTTTAGGGTACTTGGTCTAGAGTGGCTTCACTGCCTAAACAACAGAATGCTAATGACTTGATATCTCAAAGTGTTAAATCAATTAACTGTCCTTTGTATCATGTTAAGAAGTCTTTGTTGGGGGCTGAGAGATGGCTCAGTGGTTAAGAGCTCTGCCTGCTCCTCCTAAGGTCCTGAGTTCAATTCCCAGCAACCACATGGTGGCTCACAACCATCTGCAATGAGATTTGGTGCCCTCTTCTGGCCTGCAGGGATACATGCAGGCAGAGCTCTGTATACATAATAAATAAATAAATATTTTTTTTTAAAAAAGAAGTCTTTGTTGCCTTCTTCCCCCCTTTGTATTGGTGTATAAAAGTGTAGGAAAAATTAAACATGGGCAATTTCAGTGTTCACTGGAATGCCCTCCCGGTACTATTTTATGGTTTCTATTTTATTATTTTATTCATGTTTTTTGTACTCTTTACTTATATTTCTAATCTCCATGCCCCCACCCTGGCAAGTGGTATTTTTGTTGAGGCTGGTCCCTGATATAGAAGTTTACATGGGTCCAGAGTATTGTTGGTGGATGGGTGTGTCTGTATTAATGAAGAATGGTGATATATGTTGAAGACCTGGTTGGCTGGCTGGTGGGGATATGGTTTCAGTTTTCTGTTTGCTAGCTGATGCCAGGTTATGTGAATAGGAACACACATGCAGTGGCTATTAATCTGAAGGTTTGCCTTTATTCTTCCAGTAAACACCCCTGGTTGAGGGATTATTGCTTTTACCATTGTTTTCAGCCCGCCTGTGGGGCAGAGCTAGGTTGCAAGTCCATTGTGAGAATTGCCAGGTGATTTATTATTCATTATGGAAGTAAAGATGATACAGGATGGGGCTGACTCAGCTCCAGCCTCCCCATGCCTTCTGCCATGTCTTTCAGGGTGGGAGAAGTCAGAAGATAGCAAGTTGGAGGAACTGCTTTTTTTTTTTTTTTAAAAGTTGGTGAAACTAAAATCTATTAAGGAAAGGAAGGAAATGAGTGTTATAAAAGTCAGGGTTATGGTCACAAGAGTGTCAGTAATAGTGATCCCTCGCCTTGATATGGTGCCTCCTTCTACCAGGCTCTGTTCTGCATGCCTTATGTGTATTAGCTCATGTAATTCTTATAATAACTCTGCCAGGCAGGCACGAGTTTTAATTTAATTTTGTAGATGAAGGAAATGAGGGACTGTAGTTAGTGCCTATGGCCTTGAAGGTAGCAATGACAAGGCAGCAATGTCTGGTTCAGGCTGGGTTTTTAGCCAGTGTCCCAGAGGAGACAATTGTGACTGAGTGTGCTGGCCACTTCCTTGGAAAACAAAACAACACATGAGGATCTTACTGTGATCTCACATGGTGGAAATTGGAAGGCAGCTCCAGGGAGCCTCATTATCCTGTCTAGGCATTGATCCTGTGAGATCCCACACTCTGGGCTGCCCCCCCTCCCCCGGTCTCCTGATATCACCAGGTTGGTGATTAGATTTTGGCATGTACATTTTCTGGAGGCCACAAACATTCAGACCATGCCAGGGACTGAAAAAAAACAACATTCATAATTCAGTGTGTGTGTGTGTGTGTGTATGGTTATATCTGTACCACGACTTCATGTTTTGTTTTGTTTTTAAATTGTGTTTGGGTGTATAAGACCCTAGATTCCTTTACCATTCTTGGTGTTTGGTGAATGATGAACTCCACCGCTGGGAACCATTTACCCACTTCTAGAGCATCTACTCATGTATTTTCAGTGCAGACTGGACCCTATTTCTGTGGAGTACTCACATTTATTTACCTCTTTCATTATACAAACACACATACACACACTCTTTAAAGATTGGATTTGGCTTGGCCCAAAGTGTTAGGAGTTGACTCTAACTCAAAAGTAGAACATAGGGTATATTTTTTGGGGTGTGCGTGATTAGAAAGTCCATCCAAAATTATATTTAAAATCAAAGTTTCCAGACATGCCTGGGGTCTACTCTTCATGTGTCCAAAGTGCATGACAACGGGAGGATGCTTCAGGGTAAGTTAAGCCAGGTTAGGGCTGATGATACGCTCAGAGATACTCATTGGAACATGTGGTCTGTGTTGTCTTTGAGTGAGCCTGACTGCAGGTCGGTGTTGGCACAGGCACCGAAAGAGCTGCAGCTCGGAAATGCTAGTGACAGTGACGAGCACCTGCCTTCACACTTAATGCATTCCTAGTTCAAACTCAGAAGCTGCCAGTGTTAGAAACCAAGCCATTCTAAACCTTCCTGAAGATTAACACTTCCCTTTGAGACTTAAAAAGGGGAAAAGCAAAGTCAGAGAGGCAAATGCTCGCGGGACGGACTCGGGCTCAGTCATCTCAAACAGCAGATTTTTCTAAGAAGTGTTGATGTGCCAGGTAAACATGGTGAATGAATTCCTTTCTGTGTCCATTGTACTTTCATGTCCTTTCTTTAAAGGTTTGATTATGTGTGTTTGCTTGGGTATGTGTTGGGGTATGCGTGTGTTCTTCGGGAACTGAGGTTAACTCCAGGAAGTTGTGAGCTGCCTAGCGTGGGTGCTGGGAACCAAACTTGGGTCCTCTGCCTGAGGAGTACAAGCTCTGAACCACTGAGCAACTATCTTGCCAGCCTCTCACGTTCTATCTCTCAATGGAAACAGTTCTGAGGGTGTTAGTTTGCTGAGGTTACCCACCATATTCCCATATAATATTCCCATATAGCTACTGGGAGAACCCGCAGTTCCCTTTACCTTGTGTTTTGGATAATCCTTGCCTGACCCCTCCTTTTCCACCTATTAAACTCAGATACTCTCTGGGCATCTGGGAAGTCAAAGCATGATGCTAGTTTGTTGTTATATGCTTTCTACTAGGCCTTCTCTGAGGGCATTACCACCTGGGGAAACATTGGGATGATGGGTTATTTCTAGCTTTTCTTGAATTAAAATATTGCATTTTGTCTTATGGTTTTGGAGATTGAACCTAGGCCCGTGCACGTTCTGGGCAAGTGTTCTGTCTTTGAGCTACATGCCCATCCCTTGCATTTCTTTTTTAAACTTATGTGTAGCATAAAGTTTACACATACAAAAATACATGCATGTGTACACATGTATGTTTGTGTCTTAAGGTTACTATTGCTGTAGTGAAACACCATAACCAAAAACAACTTAGGGAATAAAGGAATTTTTTAGCTTATGTATCCTGAATCACTATCGAGAGACACCAAGGCCCGAACTCAAACTGGGCAAGAGCTGATGCAGAGGCCATAGTGGGGTGTTGCTTACAGGCTTGTTCTTCATGGCTTGCTCAGCCTGATTTCTTATAGAATTCAGCATAACCAACCCAAGGGTGGCCCCAGCCACAATGGAATGGATCCTCCAGGAACAATCACTAATTATGAAAATGTTCTATTGGTTTGCCTTCAGCCAGCTTTCTTAGGAAAGTGTTTTCTCAAGTGAGGTTTCTTCCTCTCAGATGATACTAACTTGTGCCAAGTTGACATAAAAACTAGCCAGTATATGCTAACATAGATAGGGTTGTTGTTGTTTGTTTTTTGTAATCATTGGACAAAGAGAGCACATTTTAATTAAGGACGAGTGTAGAACCATTGCAGTGATGTGTACCTGGGAGGCTGTAATGGGAGGACTGCATGTTCAAGGTCAACCTAAGATACAGACTGAAACACCAAGCAATCAATCAAACCAAAGCACTCTGTGAATTAGTTTCTGAACTGGGTCTGCCGCACTTGCCTGCTATGCCTAAGGCCCTGGGTAAATTTCTAATTTACATTAGCGATTCTGTCACCTTTGGGAATTGGGTTATCGATGGTAAATATAGATCGCTCCTATTAATTGTCAGGTAAGATGCGCCGTCAGAGATGCGATATCGCAAATGACCGGAAAGCCAGGGTTTCAGCTGGTGCTGATGTAAATTAACCACAGGTGTGGAAGCTGGTGGCTTATGATGGAGAGTGTGAATGTGATCAATGGCAGGCATGTTTCATTTTGGAGAATGAATCTATCAAAATGAATCTGGGTGCAAAACTGTCCTAATTAATAATAACCCCCAATCAGGAGCCCTGAAATTCTGTTAGTGGACTGAATGCTTAATGATAGGAGATTAAAGCATGTGTGTATGTGTGTGTGTGTGAATCTGTGCTTTTTGGTTCCTGGTAGAAAATTGCTTGAGTTCTGGAAGCTGGGTATTCAAGTGGCAGAGATCATGTAGTCTTGACAGTAGCATGTATCCTGGACATAGGCCCATCTCTAGCCTCCCACCCGTGTTACCTCCTCTCGGAAGTATCATGGTAACATAAAGGAGAACTCCTGAGGGTTTCTCCCCATTCTGGTAGTTGAGCCATAGGCCTGATTCTTCACCACTCCACCCTCCTTTTAGTTCTCTCCCCAATACCTCCTGAGTCCTTCCTTAGATGCTGCTGTGTGTTCACTATACCAGGCCACAGCCCTCCTCTGATGCATGGGTGCCCGCACCGGGGCAGACACTCAAGGTAGCGAAAAACTGTGATGAGCGTGCCCTCATGATGTTGTACGTAGTCAGCGTTCCTTTGCCATGATAAAATGCCCCAGATAATCACCTTCACAAGAGGAAAGGTTTATTTGGCTCCGAGTTTCATTCTGCACCTGTGCAGACTTGTCGTGGCACGGTGCGTTATGATGGGAACATGGTGAGTGGGAGAGACCTGTTTTGCCTCTGGTGCTGGCATGAGGGAGAAAGAAAGGTCTTAGTCTCCCCTTCAAGGACATGCCCCATCACCTAATTGCTTTCCACTTGGCCTCCCCTACTGAGGAAGCCAACCCGCAGGAGGGCCACAGACTGGGAACCAAGTTTTTAATCCATGGGGTGTTGAAGAGCGCATTTACAACCCATAATATAATCGGAGGGAGAACGCAGCCTTTCTCACTGCACACCCTTCTCGTTGACTGCGAATGTCTGGAAAGAGGCCAAGGAGAGGCAGCCTGGATGCAAGAACTATATGGGGCATGGCTCCAAGTGACCGTCTCAAGAATAATTTTCTGGGAAAAAAAAATTAGCATTTTTCTTGTAAGATGAGGCATCTTCCTCCATAATCTTACTGACAGTGTCTTAGTTTCCAATAATACTGCATTGCTAGCATGATGTCTGAGTGTTGCTCGTCCGTCCTGCCTTCTTCGGCGATTTAGAAAGCAGATTGTGTTCTGCTGGAATGGACAATAGTTCTTTGTTCTCCAGTGTGAGTAGGAAGCTATGTGGGAGTGTATATGTTTAGTGTTCACACCTTTTCGTATAAAGTGAGAACCATTTGTGGCTCACTCTTAGTAACTTGGCTCTGGGACTGGGTATCTATTTATCTTTTTATATACTTACATATGTATGTATGTATGCATGTGTGTATAGATGTATGTATTGCTTTGGCTTAAAAGTAGAGATAACAGGGATGGAGAGATGGCTCAGCGGTTAAGAGCATTGCCTGCCCTTCCAAAGGTCCTGAGTTCAATTCCCAGCAACCACATGATGGCTCACAACCATCTGTAATGAGGTCTGGTGCCCTCTTCTGGCCTGCAGGCATATACATAGACGGAATATTGTATAAATAATAAAAAAAAAGTAGAGATAACACTACAAGTGAATTCCAAAAGACCTACCTCCTTCTTGCTGTTAGCATTATTATTTTTTGTTGTTTATATTTTGGGAGGTTTCCTCAAGCTTCGAATGTAGTATCAGGATATACCCATTCATTCGCCCTTTATGAAGGAACTGTCATTTACAAGATGGCCCCTAAGGTCTCACTGGTGAAAACACTGCTTTTCGCTGAGGAGTCCACAAATCTACTGGGGAAATAGATGACAAAATTGAAAGGTTGAAAAACTTTATGGGTGCTATGGTAGCTGAGTTTGAGAGCACCCGGTGGGAAGCATGGAGCTCAGATAGTGTATGTGTTTGGACTTCAGGAGATGATGCTGAAGCTGACCATGAACCAGAGGAGTTGGCCAGATTGCCAGGAAAAAGTCACTGTAGGCAGACATTCGCCAATGTGGCTGAGAGACTTACAATGTCTAGCTTGGGTGCTGCACGTATTATACCCATAGAGGACCGTAGCTGATGGCATCCAGTTTGTCTACATTTCTTTGGATTTTGTTGTTCACTTACCTTTCATTTGGTAAACAAATTAAATTCCAAGCAAATCTTTGAGTTAAGAACTGCTAAGTTACATGAGAAGTGTGTTTACCTTTTTTTTTTTTAAGTGAGTGGGTTAGGTGCCATCCTCAGTCAAGAGAAGATAGCAAAACCATCTTTAATTAAAGAGTATCCCTTTTAAGTGTAATTCATAAAGAATCCTGCTAGCAGTAGTAAAAGAAATATCTAGCCCGGTGGTGGTGGCGGCACACACCTTTAATCCCAGCACTTGGGAGGCAGACACAGGGGAATCTCAGTGAGTTCAAGGCCAGCCTGGTCTACAGGGTAAGTTTTAGGACAGTCAGAGAAGCCCTGTCTTGAAAAACTAAAAAAGAGAAAGAAAGAAATGAAGGAAGGAAGGAAGAAAGGAAGAAAAAAAATATCTAGATAGACAAGCTTTGAGGTTTTGAGTTAGTGGGGAATTTACTAATTTTGGGCTACCACAGTTTATAGTCAGGGCAGCGGGTATCAGAGAGAGTAAGTGACTTCCCTGTATCACACAGCATGGGCTTGGAGGAACATTATTTCATTGGTTCAGTGCTTTCTCCACCAGACCTTGGTTAGACCTGTGTAGAGGGAGAAGGCCTTCCTATGGAGACCTCTGGTGCGCACCAGCACCTCCGGTGATAGATGCTGAGTTGACCCTCCACTTTAGCTTTGTGTCAGCTCACTGTCTAGAGGGCTGACAAGGGCTCGTGGATGATTGGGGTTGGAAAGGATATGGCCCAGTTATAGAAACCTATGATCAGTGTGTGAGCCAGCACACCAGCAGTCCTAACCCTTGGGAATCTGGAGGAGCCTGGGATGGCGGCCAGCCTGGACGATGTAGCAGGACCCTGTCTCAAAGTAACAAACCAAATGAAGATGATAAGAGCTCATCTTTCTCCTTATTTTGTTTATGGTTAAAAGAGTGTTTTATTTCATAGATCAAGTTAGCCCAGGATGGGAAGTAACCCTTCTGCTCTATCACCCTAAGTTGGGGGGTCATGGGTGTGTGACACTCCACTTGGCTTTGAGGCTGCATCGTCAAGAGGCTTGGCCCCTGGCTGTTTAGCAGTTCCTGGCAGGACTGGCAACTACTTACAAAGTATACGGCTTGTCTGACACAGTTACAAAGTAGCGAACACGCCCCCAAAAGCAAGGTTGCATAAATCATTGTTCATATTTTATTTTTAACTTGATTGAACTTCCTCCCTCCCCGTTTAGTCTCGTGTTCTTGGCATAGGGTCAGCTGCCTTAGCAGCCTTGGGAATGTCTATATGCCTGTGGGCAGATAATCGTTCCAACAAAACAAATGGGATAGTGTGTTGAACTGTTCTTCAGTTTGTTATTGTTGAAGCTTAGTTAGGGAAGTGACCTGATGACCATTTTATTTAGGTTAGAAAGTGACTTACACGGAATAAAAAGGCTTAGGAATTTTTAGGTTTCTTACGTTCCTGTTTTGCTTAGGGTAGAAGTATGCCACACAGTGGTTTTAAGTATGAGTTTGCCATTGTTAGTGCATGTGGTTTTTCTGTAATTTAAACTTTGTCAATTCCATATAGTTTTCATCCTAGTGTGATGCTGGACTAGGCATTGGAGACACAAAACGTTGAATGCTGAGTCCCTGCTTTCTGGAGTGTCTCCCAGTGAAGCGTTGCTAGCAGGTCTCTGTAGTGAGGTATGTAGACCTTAGCACCCTAGAATAAAGCTGAGGAGATACAAAACGCCAGGCACCTCATTATAAAACCAGAAAAGCTGGTCCTGGCCCAGTGGGTGGCATCACTTCGAACTCTTTGTGAAGGTGTTTTGAGATCAGGAACTGATGAAAGCCTGGATGGTGTTATGTGCAAAGGTAATCATCAAGGATTACCATGTTCCGGTGAGTCAACAGTTAAAACACGGGCCCCTTATGGTGAGGGAGTGTGGTGTTGGGGTGGGAGGCACACATGACTCTGAACCCGAAAGTCTTAAGAGGGCTCTGCTTACCATTGAATCTGGTTCTGTGCAGAGGTGGTGGGTTGGGAGAATGCACGTGTGCACGCAGACACATATACTAAAAAAATAGACACCATTGGGCACAGATAAAAGGGGAGGCCAGGGACAGGAAAGACGCGAAAAAAGGGAGTTGAGTGGGTTGCCTGTGTGGGGTATCTTTCTGTCCTGCTGGAATCTGCTCTTCTCTGAAGCCTCTTCGCTAGTGAGGCGGTAACAGTGGAGTCGGGGTGGGGTTCCATTTCAGTTTTAAGATTTTGTGGTTAAGATTTACTTGTTTAATTTATAATTTTGTGTGTGTATGAGTGTTTTGCCTGAATACATGTATGTGTACCATGTGTATGTGTGGTGCCCATGGAGGCCAGAAGTGGATATTGGATCCCCTGGAACTGGAGTTATGGATGGCTGTGAGCTGCCATGTAGGCGCTGGGAACTGAACCAGGGTCCTTTGGAAGACCAGATAGCCACTGAGCCATCTCTTCAGCCCTCGTCTGTAGCCCTTTTTTATTTAAAGTCTTAAGAATTTGTTTGCGCTTCTGCCAGTGGACATTGGGCTCTTAGTCTTTTATGACCTTCTTTTCTGGTTTTTATGTGGAATCCTTTGTAAAAACTACTTAAAACATAGAGATTATGGATCAAAGTGGTTAGTCAGATCTTAGCCTTTCCGTGATCAACTGCGGTCATCCCCATTGTTACCTGTTTTCCCTCCTTAAATATTGAGCTTATCTATGCTGGCAGTAGTGAACCTCTGAATGCCACGGCCTTCAAATGTGGCCACTCTGCTGGGAAGTCACCATGCTGGTTTTGCCTGTAGGAGATTGCTGCCTGAACTGTTGGGTCAGGTCACGTGACACACGGTTGCTACTAGGCCTGGGCTTCAATCCAGGGCTCTGGTGTAAGCCTGGAACTCTACTATGGCCTGTTGCCTTTGTTCTCTCAAGTTTCATCCTTGAACCTTTATGTTTCTGGCACAAATAAATGGGTCTTTGGTTGGACAAATAAAAAAGATTTTGATGGACCGCCAAACCACTTCAGTGGAGAGTTCTGAGGTTACAAAATATAAGCAGGTTATCTTCAGAAGTGTAGTCTGGTACTTAATTACTCTTAGTAATTAAGTAATCCACTGTGAGTCCCTGTTTTCAGCCAAATTATACATTAAATTCTAGAGAAGAGCCTCTCTGGTAGTTGGGCCTTAAATTGGGTTCCTGGGAGTATACAATCTTCCTTGTATTTTCTCTTTGACTGGTCCTGAGGCTGGGGACAGACACGTGTTTTACCTTAAAACACCCTGGAGATTTCATTTTATTTTTTACGTCCTGCTGTCTCTCCCCTATACTTTCTTCTTGTCTTAGACATCTAATGTTTGCTTCCTTCCTACTCATATGTCAGGAGGGAGGGTAGTGCTTCTGTTACTGAATTCTTTCCTAAGACTTCTTGGATAGTATACTATATCTGTTTTTCCAAAACCTAAGAAAAATCAGTTATTAAGAGAGTAGAAAATACGTTGTAATTCTTCTACAAGAGTTAAAAGAGTCAACACAGAGGCATTAGAAGATAGAAGGAATCTGCCGGTGTCAATGTGAATGACGCCTGACTAAAGGTGCCCTGTGAGTTGAAGGATAGGATAGATTGACATTTCTCGGAGTCAAAGCAGGAGAGACATGTGGGAGAGAATTGGTCACGATTGCTTGTAGCTGTTGCTATGTTATAAATGTGTGTTTGTGGCCCAGTCTGCTACTCTTGGTGAGTCATCCTTGCAAATAAAATCAGTTTATATGCATAGCATACTGTATACAAATCCTAAGTGTGGCATTCCAAGAAATAAGTTTCAGAAGCAAAATACATCTTAAACTTGGCAGTTCCAACCTACAGTTGTGCGTACTACTGTTAACGCAGCTCGTGGATTTGAATGTAGGTTATTGTATGGGTCAACAAACTTCTTCTCTGAAGGGCTAAATAGTAAATATTTTAGGTCTTGCAAGCATACGGACTCTGTCACAATTATCAACTCTGCCATTTCAGTGTGAAGGCAGCCAACACAGTATATGTAAAGTGAACACATGTGTCTGTTCCAGTGAAACTCTTATTTATAAAAGCAGACTGTGGGCTGAAGTTTGCTTGCTACTGGAATACTATGCAGTAATGTTTGCAGATGTCCTCCAGGCTTTAATATTTGTTACAGGCCATAATTCTTTGCAAATATCACCAAGTACATTATCTTATTTAACAGTGCCTTCACCTGCCCATGAGAAAAGAATATTTGGTTTTTTTTTCTTCTCCTTCTCTTCTTCTCTTTCTCCTCCTCCTTCTTCATTGTTATTACTTTAATCCCTGGGTTTAAGCTCCCTTCCTTTCTTAGTCGAGATATGACACATGACTATGCAACCATGAACGGTTTGTTTGAAAATATTTTAATAATGATTTATTTTTGACTTTTAGAGAAATTTTGTAAATAACTGTATTTCATCCCCAAATCCAAAGATTAAAGTTTTTTTAGGACTTTGAAAGCTCTCTGAGTCAGGAAGCCATTGTCCTGTTCTATACTTTGCCTCTCGGTTTGTCCAGCAGTGGCGTGCCCAGGGTTTGTCACTCTTCCTACCCACTCAGTCCTCTAGGATGGTTGGTGCTCAGAACATGTGACTTATTTGTTCTATAAAAAATGTTTCATGGGCTGGAGAGATGGCTCAGTGGTTAAGAGCACTGCCTGCTCTTCCAAAGGTCCTGAGTTCAATTCCCAGCAACCACGTGGTGGCTCACAACCATCTGTAATGAGGTCTGGTGCCCTCTTCTGGCCTTCAGGCATACATGTAGGCAGAATATTGTGTACATAATAAATAAATAAATATTTAAAAAAAAAATGTTTCATTTGCCGGGCAGTGGTGGCGCACGCCTTTAATCCCAGCACTCGGGAGGCAGAGGCAGGCGGATCTTTGTGAGTTCGAGACCAGCCTGGTCTACAAGAACTAGTTCCAGGATAGGTTCCAAAGCTACAGAGAAACCCTGTCTCAAAAAACCAAAAAAAAAATTTTTTTTCATTTATTTCATTTCTATACATACAATCGAGAGACAGTTTAACTTAGAACCAATTAAGGGCATAAACTTTTGGAGTCAGAAAAATACAGTTTCTGGCTTTTACCACTTACTAAAATATGACCAACCTACTTAGAGTTGTCTGAACATAATTTTTTTATGTAGAAAAGAGGTCTTGTGCTTTTGTCTGTACCTGTTGTAGTTGATAGGACTAAGTTGGATAACATAAATAACGTGGCTAACAAGTGTCAGAGACGAGGGACTTCTAGCAGCTTTCCATGGCAAAAGCTATTTATATTTCCTGTTTCATGGAAAAAAAAACCCGGAGAGACATTAAATGATGTTTGAAGGTCACATGTAGTAGGTTGAGAAACTCTCTTGCCTACTTCCAAGTCCGTGTTCTTATATGATACCCTGCTTCTAAAGGAAGTTTTTATATGAAGGCTGTAGTTTATTTGGGTAATATCGCTGGACGGGTAGAACGCCCAGGTATGACTGTTTTGGGAAAAACAGAAACCCTCAATGTTTGTAAGCCACAGTTACCAGAATCCAAGGATATAGTTTTAACTTCAAAGTTGAGACTTGTCTTGATTTTGTTTTCTTGTTGCTTCGTTTCTGTGCTGACTCCCAGCAACTTGCTTAGTTGTAAGTACTTCTTGGGTTAGCCCATCCTCAGGTCTGTTGTCCTTCATGGACTTCTAAGAACCGATCTTACTCTTTCAACTTCAATACAACAAACTCATGACTGTTCTAAAGTACCCAACACTGGAATTAGAAAACTGGGTTGGATCTCTCTTTCTCTCTTCTCCCTCATGGTTACCCTCCCTTCCTTCACAGCAGCATGGTTTAGAATTTATGGGTTAGGGTTTCTTATGGCTGGGTTAGCTGCCAGTGGTTAAAACTCCATAGCCAAACAAACATGTTCGTCAGACTTGTAAGAACAATACTTAGATCTCAATAAAAGTCTAGTTCAAGTTGTTGCAGTTTGTTATATAATTATCGTATAGCGATCATTTTAATTAGTACATAAGTCTTTAGTTTGCATTACATTTTCGATGACTCAGGGTTTTGAATATAGCTGTTTTCCATCCCTGTTGTTCCTGCCCGGGTGGCTTCCTGACATGATGCTGATTTGTTGGTAGATAGGCTCCAAATGGGACATTTGAAGGCTTAGATATTCAGAATTTGTCCAACCCTGGAACTCTTTATTTTACTACCCTTTCAACCCTTTTTAAATTTTTACCTATTTAGGTTTTTTAGACATACTACTTTTATTTCATGTGTACGAATGTTTTGCCTACATGTTTGTGTGTGCACCGCCTGTGTGCCTGCTGTGTGTGGATGTCAGAAGAAGACATTGGAGCCCCTGGAACAGGAGTTAGTGGTTGTTATAAACCACCATATGGGTGCTGGGAACTGAGCCCTGGGCTTTTACAAGACTGACAAGTGCTTTTAACAACTGAGCCATCCCTCCAACCCCCTTACCAAATATTTTTCATATAGTACATCACACTTTTGGCTACAATCTACAGGTCTTTAGATAGCCCACCCAGTACATTTAGCAATAGGTGTTAAATTATACTTAAATTTTAATTTGTTTTTTTATCCTGCAACTTTCGAGCACTAGCAGTATCCTACATACTGTGAAGGAAGAATGGAACAGAAGAATAATAGGTAATGAGCACCTGGTTTTAAATTGAATTTTGGAGAAATCCACTTTACAGTATAGAACCAGGCACCAGCTTGAGACTTATAGAATATATATGCCAAGGAATTAGAATGAGCAAGACCTGGAACCCAGAGAAGGCCCGTCAGAGGCAGGGATGTGAACACTGTTGAAGGATGGTTAAGAATCCCATGTGGTAAAGATAACAGGTCGTAGAGGTTGTAGTTTAAAAGGAGACCAGGGCAAGGAGCTCAGGGTGAGCACTCAGTAGCACAGAGAATTACAAGGATAATGAAATAAATAAGTAGCTATCAGCATCAGTTTAGGCTTACTCCCTTGTTCATTTAAACCTCCCACTGATCCAGCGGCACCCATGATCTTAGTCGTCTGACCCGCCAGAGTTTGGACGGTTTCGGCTACCCCTCTCCGGAAACACGAGCGCATGGAGTAACTTTCCCGTGAACCCGTCGCATTTCCCTGGCCCCAGAAGCCCAGGGAAATACCCGTGCTTCAACAGGTCATGGAAACTCAAGGGACTGTGCAGAATTTTTCAGGTACCCACTTGAGGAGCCACCATCACCCTGACTTGGCCACATGATTGCTGGAAATGGCCGATCTGCAGAGAGATCCTTTTTACTGTGTCTCATTTTAGGTGTGCCATTTATGTGTCTAGATTTTCCTTTCAAGTTGATTGGGATCCTCGGTTTAAGCCGAAGTGAGGCATGGTGTCACAGCGACTGTGAGACTTCTCTCTTGAATTCCAGGGTAGGTGGAAGGTTTTCTTTTCCACATGGTTATTTAGGAATGCTGTATTGTGGGTTTGTTTTCTACTGAGATTTATTTACACAAGAGCTTTCTTGGCAAAGTATTCCTGGAGGTTAAAAATGGGGAACTTTTTTTCAGGGAGGAGCGTGGGGTCTGGTACTTTGACTAACGATATGAATGGGAAAGTTTGATTCTAATAAAAATTTCCTCTTTCTTGAGTAAATGTTGATGTTTTTCATTTTCCAGGTCTTCCTAAAGGAAAAGGGAGTTTGGGTGGGTTCTGTTTTTTTGTGTGTTATCTGGAGCCCCCTTCCCTTCCGCTTTGTGCTCGGTCCCCACGATTGTTTTAGGAGTCTTTGAACTGTATTATCTACTACTATGACTGTTGCTTGACTATAGACCAAGCCCAGCAGTTTCTCGGTGATTCTTCAAGGTTTACTTAGTCTGGTGTACTGCTGGATTTAGGTGGGACCAGAGGGAGACATCCTTATAATGTGCAGACTTTTTTTTAAGTGCATAAAATCATATTCATAGCCATTTTTGGGTTTGAAATTTTCTCATGATGGTTTAGAGCGTGTGGCATATGAGCTTCAAAGCAATCCGAATTTGAATTACAAACCTCTTACTGGGTTTGTGTCACTTACAAAAATATTTAAAGAGCAGTGCAGCTCTCTGACCTCAACACATGGGTGTTAGCGTTTCAGATTTTCCGTCCTTGCTACCATTGCTCGTGGGCTGCCGCTTCATGGTTCTAGTGGAGAAGCTTGTCAAGTCTACTTCCTTTAGCCAACATAGTCAGAACTGCAGAGATGTCTGCTTAGCAGGCCTTCTTCCCCTCTGCACCCCTGAATGCTTGTGGACTAGTCTGGCCATAGAGATCCTGCCTGCAGAGGAGAAGGGGACGGGACATAGAGCTTTAGAAGATTGCAGGAGCCCCTCTCCTACTGCCCTCTCCCTTTGAGCAGTCAGTCCCTCTCTGAAGGAGGACCTGGATGGGGTGTGCCCAGGAGCCGGCTTTAGCCTTCTCTGGACCAACAGAGCAGTGTTGTCAACAATCACCGGGCAGTGTTGTCAGCCATACAGCCTTTCCAACAAATTGCCTCTTTTAATGACGGTTGGCACAGATCAAATCTGCATGGTAAATTCTCTGCCATAGTGTTGGTTTGTTGTTTTCCATGAATCTAATACAAGAAAGTTTGGGGGCAGCTGGCTAGTTCTTAGTTCTGGCATGGCCTGAATGGCAAGGTTTCTACTGGGTCATAGCTTCATGCTGCTGTGTGAAGCTGTTCAGATGCTGCCAGCATGTCCCTACCTAGAAAATGCTTCCACTCCTCCCTTCCCACCAGGACCATGGTATTTCCATTTTTCTGTCTTACCTTTTCCACACATGAAGCTATTTATTCAGAGACATGTTTTATGTACAAAACACACATATCCACTGTTCTAAAACCGATGGGACATAGTTAGACATTGTGGCTGGCAACTTGCTTCTCTCTGCACTTGATATATCGTGGGGTTTAAGTTCAGCATAAGTAATCCTCCCTTAGTGTCCTTCGTATGGTAGTAACGTATGGTAGTAACGTGGTATTAAGCAGCCCTCTTCCATTGAGGGGTTAGCTTATAATTTAAAGGGGCGGGGAGGGGGCAGACCTCTCACCTTGGGGAACCAAAGAGCCTTGGTTGTTGATACTAGGCTCTTGAGGTTGTTACTTGGATTTCAGTCCAGGTGGAGCTCGCTCTGGGCTGCTGTGGAGGTATTAATTGTATCCGTTCTTTTTCATTTCCTGGTGGTTGGTAGTTTGCAAATGCTGGCTTCCACCTTTTGAGGGGGTCTCAAGTTTATTCTTCTACCTGGGTGAAGTGGTGTGAGGTTGAGTTAGTTTTCAAAGGAAGTAATGAATAACAGGTGTGTCATTGAGACTCTGCTTTGTTTATTTATTTATTTGCAGGGTGGAGGAGTCAGTGGCTAGAGTTAATCACTGACTCTGTCAGTCTCAATTATGAAACCGTGTGAAAATGATTGGGCTCAGGTTTTTCTCCGTGTGGCCAAGGGTGGGAATCTGTAGAGGAGTTTTCAGGTACCTTTCTTTGGGAATGCATATTTGTATTTTTAAAAATTTTTTTGTAAAGTATTTTTTTTAGAAAGGTGGTATAATTGATGCATACAGGTTTTTAAACTTTTTGTAATAATTTATTTATCTTCATTTTATTTGCATTGGTTCTTTGCCTATATGTCTGTGTGAGGGTGTAGGATCCCCTGGATAGATAATTGTGATAATTACAGATAATTGTGAGGTGCCATGTGGGTGATAGGAATTGGACCCAGATCCTCCGGAAGAGCATCCAGTTCTCTTCACCGCTGAGCCATCTCTTCAGCCCCTCGATGCACACAGGTTTTAAAAGACAGAAAAGAAGTGTGGGTTGAGAAATAAGTCTCTTCTTCTGGTTTGCAAAGAACCCACTTAACCTTCTAACTCCCCACTGTTGCTATATTCTGAAGTTTTCTCTCAGCGCATATATAACACACGTATATGCAGACTGTAGGCTTTTTCCTCACAATGGCAATGATATGTGAGTTTTGCATTGAAATAATGGCTCTTAAATTTCTTCCATATATATTAGTGCTGCGTTCCATTTCCGTGGGCCTGTGGTAGTCTGTGCTTAGCCAGTGGCTTATTGATGTGCACATAGGTTATGTCCAGCTTTCATGCTCATGAACAAGGCTGCAGGGAATGGCCTCATGCGTGGCCTCAGACATGAGTAAATGCAGCTGTAGGGCCCGCTCCTAGCGGAACCGCTGGATCAAAGAGCACGCGCGTTTTAATTTTGGTAGCCATTTGTTGATGGTTGTTCTGCTCATCTTAGGAAGTTTTAGATTCCTCCACAGAGGTGTGCACACCTTTGCCAGTCACGGCGTAACTGACAAACCGATAGGTGCAAATGTCAGGTTAGCATCCCGTCGTTTCCGTTTTCTCGTTTCAATTCACACTCAGCGTCGTTCCCCTAGGTTTAAAAGCCATTTATGTTTCTGGCGCTGTTCCCTTTAAGTTTGTGTCTTTCGTCCATTATCCTGTTATGCTCTTGATTTTTATTACCCAAATGCTGGTTTCTTACAAAAGCACCGATTCTCATGGTCAGTTCAGAGCTTCGCTTTCTCCCTTTCTTGCCGTTTGTGCTGTCTGTATACTTCTTTGGTTATTTGCATAAAGTTAAATTGTTTTGTTTTGCCGATTATTAAACATTTCATGTAGTTAAATGGATTCATTCCACAAATATTTATTGAATTCCTTTCACATATTAAGAGCGTGTTTTAAGTACCCAGCTGTACAGTAGAAGAGAAAACAGACTCCAGTTTTGCTCTCTTAAATGTGGATTCTAGTGGAGGAGCTTGTAGCTAAAAAAACATCAAGAGCTTTGTAGATGAATCTCTACCATTAGTCTTTTTGTGGCTTGAGACATTTGTGTCAGTGACACTAGTTCTCTGAGTGACAGATGACAAGACCCCTGTTCTGGCTCTGGCTGGGGTGATGTGCTTCTGTTAAAGGAGCTGGAATGCTAGGTATAATCCAACATAATTTCCCTCTGGGTGTTCCATCAATTAGTGTAAGGCTGATCTGCTGTAACCAAGGGACTGAAATACGCTGTGGTTCAAAGAACATAGAAATTGACTTCTTTTCCTCACTTAGCAGCCCCAGGGAGAGCAAAACAGCTGGGTGGAAAAGCCCCTTTTCACCTGAGGTTGCGTAACCAGGGTTCTTTCTGTCCCATTGGCTGGGAGTGTCGCTGAGGTTATTATCTGTGTGGTCTTATCGGGTCCGGGTCAGTGACAAGAACAAAGGGGAAAGTTCAGGGCAAGTGTTAGAGCTTGAAGGCATCATTGCAGCTTATGTGGTCGGTGAGAACTTAGACCTGTGGCCACATCTAGCTGCAGGGGAGCCTGGACAGCATTGTCTCTGTGGGTCACCTGCTACCCAAGGAGAAGGGAAGGAGGGATTTTAGAGGAAAATCAGCAACTGTCTTATTGGCTTCGTATTTCCAGTGCCCTCCTGCGGTCACTACTTGCAGAGTGGCACTGTAGTCAACTTATGAAATACTTCCAATCATTTTTTTCATTGTTTATTTTCTCTGAAACTTTACCCCCCTCTGTCTTTCACACGGTCTAACAGTAGTGGTTCCAGGCTGCCCTTGAACTGAAGACCCTAAGTCTCAGCCTCCTTGCTGCTAGGAGTCTAGGCCCATATTACCAGTTCTGGCTTTCCTTTGCAGTATGAGTTTCCCTGTACCTTCTGGCCTATTTCTGAGATTCCATGTAGCTTCACTAATTAATTCATCAATTCTAGGCAAATATGAGAACTCAAAACCATAATGTACTTTCTTGGGTGTGGAGTCTTCCTGTCTTGTTCCATTTTACAGGATTTCCATATTTATTCTTTCGTGTGGCTTATGTGTTTTCAAAATATAAAAACTCAGGAGAGTCACATCTAGCCACTGTTTCCCCATGTGAGAAAGAAAGCTGCTGGTCTCGTCGGGGTTTGCTCTGCACTTTGGCAGCAAGGGCTCATATGTTTATGGTGTTAATTCTGATGATCGTGCTGCATAGCCACTTTGGGAAACACTGATCAGAAAGCTGGTCCTTCTGTGTCCTCTGACATCAGAAGTGGACTTCACTGAAGCAGGTAGGAGGAGCAAGGACCAACTTATATGACATGGTATTAATTTTATTTTAGTAAGTGGTTTCTACTTACAACAAGGAAACTGGTACTTATTTTTCTATTGGAAATAAACTCAGATCTTGAAACACATAAACCTGGGTGGTTTGGCATACTGAATATGATGCACCTTGCCTGTTATTGTGTGTGTATGAGTGTGGGGTGTGTGTGTGTCAAACAACACGTATTCAACTTTGATCTTGACTGTATTTTTCAACTGTAAAACTGTTTTACTCTTGAAGCATTGTTGTGTGACAAAACCTGCCCTGGTGACAGGAACACACGCAAGTCTACCCACAATGGACCAAAGTACAGACACCACCAAAGTCCAGCTTGGCGAACCAATGAGTTTTATTGGGGTTACTTCTAGGAGAGCAGGTGAGGGGTTGCTTACAGGAGCAGCAATGACTCATAGACAGCTACACCACCAAGTCCACACCAGCATGGGTGACAGCTCCCAAATCTGGAAGCTGAAGCCCATTGCACAGCCTGCAGGCAGCTCAACAGGTTTAAGAGTGTCCTTTCCAAGGGACTCTGGTCTAAACCTCTTCCAGGCAGCTCGGCTGGTTCCTGTTTTGCAGGTAGCAGGTCTGGTCTCAGGGTCATCTGCAGGTTCGTCTCATCTGAGAGGTGTCTTTGCAGCACCACTTCCTTCCATCTGAGAGGCACTCTTAGGTTTTATGGCTTATTCTGTTAGGGAGGGGCCTAGTGCATCTGCTCAGTTTCAGGGACTTCCTCAAACTGTTTCGAGTCCTCTGCCTTCCTGCTTAAAGAGCGTCCCCTCAGTATGAAATGTTTCAACCTCAGAAGAAACTGGCACACAACAAGCATCTAGTTTAGTTAATTCTGGTAAAGTGAGAATTTTGTGACCTCCATACAGGTCAAGCACATTAGGTAGTTAACGGAGCAATAATTGTAATTTTATCAAGGACAGGTCAGTGCCTAACAGTATGGTTTAGTTTGGCCCTCCTTCTCCTGTCTGGTAAGGCTCTTATACTTCAGGTTTTCCGTACAAGCCAGTTCTGTCTCCATATATCTGATAAAGAACTCAGCCATTGGACTTCTAGTTCCTTTCTGGATAGAATTTGGTGACTGTATCTTTCTGCTTTGATTTTCTTTTGGTGGGAAATGGCACCAGTAATGCCCATTGCCAATGGGTAGCCGTGTTTTGAAGCTATTTTTTTGTGGGCAGGACCTGGGATCATGAATAAAATATTTCTCACAAATCAGAGGTTTTCCTGTTTATGTTGCACCTATTCCTTCTCTATCCTCCATAGTGAGGACTCTGATCTATAGGGACACTAAGGAGTGACAGTATCAGCCGTAGTTACTCATTTGATCAGTCCTGGCAATGCCGTACGCCTCAGTGCTACCACTGTACCGCAACTTGCCATTCTGAAAAACCAGTTCCCCGCCCCCTTATGTGTGCTGTTCCGGGTCTTCCTCCTTCCCTCAGGGAGAGATTGCTTATCATTGACAATTTCCCAGAATTAAACAGTGATTTGATTTTAGATTATATTGGAATAATTGCAACTTTGTTAGATGAGATGCTGAACTTGTAGATAAATTTAGAAGCAGTGTAGATAAATTTAGAAGTAACTATTAGGGAGCTAGTGGGAGAGATGATATAATTCTTGGGGTTCTCATTTGAACACCCCAAGAAGAAAATAGAAGACCAGAGGAAGTCAGTTTACATATCTTTAGAACTGGAGAGTAGGCTGTTGGCTTGTTTGTTTTTAAGTTTTATTATTTATTTGTGTGTGGGGGGGGGTTGAGAGGTAGCCATTGTTTTTCATAACAAATAGAATTGTTTTCTACCCTGTGGGCTTTCTATCTCTATGTGTTTGGGCCATCTATCTTTAAAAATTCTCCTCATTGAATACAGTGCACTTAATTTTATTTTGAACATTGCTCTGTTTAGGTCAGTGAGTGGTTTCGATGGGTGGCTCATCTTTTGGTTACATCTATTCTCTGGTCTCTTTCCCATGCAGTATGCATCCAGAACTACCTCCCTTCCCCCACGGTCCCCCTCCCCCCCCACTTCCCAGCGCCTCCTTGTTTTCTGTTGTGGTTACTTGGATGCTAACCGGTTCAGCCTGTGCTCTGACCCTGGTACATGGCTCCTTTGCTTTCTCATGACCGTATTTATACTTTTGACGGATATATTTAAATGAACAGCTGCGCGTTTGTTGAGTCATTCCACAATTATCTGATTCTGCCGGAGCTGCTTGACTGGCAAAAGCCTATTTCAAGCTAAATTGTGAGAGAATTCCATTAATCACCGTCTCTTTGGGTGTGTGTGTGGGGGAGGGGAATGGAACAAGACCACTGTGAAAAAGTCCTTTTAAAGATTAATTAGTGATTCCGTTATTTAGAGGACATTGATCTAGTTGCAACTTAACGTGTCACTTGCAGAAACTGTACAAAGGTGTAAATAGCTATCAAAGGCTTAGCAATACCGGCCTGGTAGGCAAAGCTCTCTGAAATAACTGTTGTGCACACTGCTTCTTACCACTGCTGATCTCTCCAAATAATGAGTCCTAAAGGGGCCCCTTTCCCATGGTGATCAGGGTTCCCCACTCAGGGCTCGAATTCATTGGCTAAGTGTTTTGTCTTGAGCTTCCTGAATAGATTACACTGGGTACAGAAGATGCCGTGTCTTTCTTTTCTCTCTTCTCAAGTAGACTAATTGCAACTGTAACCTCCGATCGAGTCTTTGGCTTCCACGAGCCGGATCCATTTTCATCTTGACACCTCCCCTTGGTTCTTTCTGAGGTTATTAATAGGCATGGAAGCGTGGCTTTCTGAATAGCATCAATAACTGTTAGAAGACTTGGGGGGGCGGGATGATGGGTCAATTTCTGACTTGTAGGAGCTGTGTTTTCAAGCTACCAAAGTTGTCCTAGAGTCACTAGGGATGGCTCTGGGGCATATCAGCTGGTGTCTGCGACGGGAGATCCAAGAAGGCCTTTCCAAATGGGCTATTGTCCGCCAGGAGCTGTCTGGTGCACCCAGAGTCTGCCAGCGCCTTTCTGTCTGGCTGCTTCTCTTGGATGATACTCTGGAAAGCTGAAATCCAAGTTAGAAGTGATCTCTTTTAATTGATCTCAAATACTCAGATGCTTCTCAATTAAATTGAGGTTGCAGAGCCCCTCCTGCTCCCAGGTCACTTCCTTGCCAAGCCAAGCAGTATCGGACTGACACTTCACCTTCCTTCCCCCACCCAATCCAAATGCCACGTAGACTAATGATTCAAACTAATGTTTTAGTTGCTCTTGAGTGCCTGGTTGCTGCAGGGGGATGCCACCATGCAGGCTTGGAGTCAGACGACTTGCGTGGTGTTTGCATGTGTTGGGGGAGGTGGGCATACAGTGAAAATACAAAAATAAGTTCACGGTGAATTTTGCTCTGGAGTCAATGGTTTGGGATGGGTATAGATAGCTAGGGCGTGTAACACACAGGGCCGAGTAGGAAGCGGCAATGCAGGAGTAGGCTTGGAGTGTGAGGGACCCAAGTGTGAGAGGGAAGGTGGAGCAGAAAGAATATAAAAGGTGTTTCTTCTCACCTCCACAGAAATATACTGTCGTGAGAAAGGAGGGAGAGGAAAAAAAAAAGCAGGAGGGAGGGAGAAAGGGATGGCAAAGGAAAGGCATGGAGAGGGATGTAGGGGATAGAGAGAGAGAGAGAGAGAGAGAGAGAGAGAGAGAGAATGAATATGACTTTGAATTGTGTCCCCTCCCACATCTAATACCCATTTCACCACCAGTATTGTCAGTTGATTCTGCTAGCCTTAACATTTCTCTAGGTATGTGCTTTATATCTACTGTAAGCACTTAGGAAGCTGAGTCAGGATGGCCACAAGTTCAAGGACAGCCTCAGCTTCAGCTATATAATAAGTACCAGGCCAGCTTGGATTATTAGATCTTTCCTCACAAGACCAAGTAAAAATGCAAGCCATAGAAACAGCACCGTTGTGTGTGATGATAGGTGTCTGTTGTCCAGATGTTGGTGGGATGGAAAGGTCTACACAACCAGAAATAAGAAAGACAGAGACCGCGTCTCGCTGAAGACTAGGGGTGGAAGTGGGATTTCAAGTAGATCCCGAGATCCAAATGTAAGCATTTTATCGGAGGAAATAAGGAAGTCCTTCTTACCCTTACATAACAGAAGAAAAGTTCCAGTACACCTTTCAGACTAAAGGGAGAGGGGGTGGGACCCTGGAAAGAGTCAAGGATGACATAGAACAGGTAGGAGGTGAAGGCATCCTGCTTGCTGCAACAAAGCTGGAGAGCTGTGGCTGTGTGATCCAGAAGGAAGGAAAAGGAGGATAGGAAACATTCTCCATGGCCAAAGAAAACCTGCTTTGGAGGGACTGGAGGGAAGGCTCAGTGCCTGCTTTGGAAGCCTAAGACCTTGGCTTGAAATTCCCATACCATGTAGAAAGCCAGGAGCAGTGGTCTCTGAGCCCAGCCCTGTGGTGTGGCCGAGACAGGCAGATCCCTTGGACTTGCTGGTCAGCCAGCCCATGCTGAGTTTCAGGTTCAAAGAGCCTGTCTCAGAAAATAAAGTGGGGGGGGGCTGGAGAAATGGCTCAGAGGTTAAGAGCATTGACTATTCTTCCAGAGGTCCTGAGTTCAATTCCCAGCAACCACATGGTGACTCACAACCATCTATAAAGAGATCTGGTGCCCTCTTCTGGTCTGTAGGCACACATGCAGACAGAACACTGTATATATAATAAATAAATAAATAACTCCCCACTTTATTTTCTTTTTTTAAAAAGATTTATCAAAGAAGATAAACAATGCCAGCATCTGGCTTCTACATGCATGTGCACATACATGTTCCTGTCCCCCCCACAAGCGTGCCTTCACACAACCACATGCCCATGCCCATAGGTCTCATGCATGAATACAATTGGAAAGGAAGAAGTGGTACTTTCTGAGCTGTCAGAACGGCATGCGGCCGGAAACCAAAATGCTGGAGTCTCAGGGATAGCTGAGTTCTCATTTGTATCAGGGAGAGCAAAGTCTTTTGTGTACAAGTAAAGTAAATTTAAAAGTAAAGTAGTAAAAGCTAGTTCCTTGTTCCATGGCAGCCTATGCTAAACCCTTCATTTACTTTTCCTTCAGTTGCCACCCTTCCCCCAATTTACAGATTATATTTTATCCCCCCTTCTTTTTTCTCATCGCTGTTATCTGGAGTGCCTCTGCCACAGCTGGAATGTTCATAGGGGAACCCCTTCAAAACCCTCTCTTTCCTGAAATGATCTCTGATTATTTCCTCTTACTACAGGAGGAACAGATCCAGGGTCTGGTTTTCAGTTCTACAGGACTTGTCCAAGGAGCCATTTGTATTCATCTGTGGCAAAAGATCGAGTTACATGCTTATATTATATCCCTACCAGAAACCCTGGCAGCGGAGTCTATATAAAACTGAGCCCTGGCAATGTGCAGACTGCCAGTTCAGAGTGTGGTGTTAAAAATATTTAACAGGTCGTTTATGAACTGAAGACCCTGCCTTAACTTATATGGTATGATGTCTTCAGTTTGGCCTCTCTTTGTGGCTACCACTGACAGCACATATCTCTCTCACTCCTCCCAAAGGCCCAAGTGTTTTGGAGGAAGCTGCCCTTGGGTAGCTCCTTTTCTCTTGGGCCATGGTGCCTATTTTTACATTATCCAATTGGCCAGAATGGCTGGGTTTTGTCCTAGATGGGGATTGTTATAAGTATGCCTTCCTTTCAGTGTTTCATTTAAAAATATGTATTACTGGATTTACTTTGTCCTCAAATAAACCTTATACTAATTTCCACATTTATTTTGAAGTGTGAATTATGAGAGAATTGATGAATGAATTAAGGGTGGACGGGAACATGAACACACTTGCAAGGAAGTCTTTTTTTTTCTCCCCAAAATAGCCTCTTTGACATTGGAATTTTTCTTCTGGGTGACAGGGGGCATGAGGGGAGACTATTGGAGGTTACAGAGTGTGTAAAACTAATTTTGACTATAGAGAAATGGAGAGAGGGCATAATTGAAAGGTGACTCAAATCGCCTCAACTCAAAGATTGTTCTCCTAGGAAAACAATGAAGCTCAGATTGATTAGTTTGGATTAAATGTTGATGGGAAAACTGGATTGAAATTAGTGCCTGATAGGTTGGCTATTTCAAGATAGTGGTTAAGTCAGGACAGCGATTGGCCAAATGGTCTTAGGTTAAGCTCATGTGCTTGGATTGTCACCTGTACCCATCCATTTTTCTTATTTGTGAAAGATCACTATGAATATCATAAATGTTTTAAGGAAGAAATTCATGTATCTTTATCCCTAGACAGAGAGCTAGGCATATTCCCTGCGTGCAGTGCTACTGTAGTAAGGATGACTTGATGTTGGCTTATCAGCATCTTTCTTTGCTCTGCCCCTGGCTTTTGTGTTAAGTAGACTTTTATTTCACTGAATTCGTTCTTACATTGTAGAAGACACAATAAAAAACACTGCACACGTCATGGTGGAAAAAGTCATCATTGAATAGTAGTGGAAGAACCCTTAAGAGTGGCGAACAGGATTAGAGTAAAGTTGACTTCTGGATGGCATCAAAGTCATTCAAAGCAGGGATGAGTGTTTATTGACTGTCTTTCAAGGCAACATTTTAACTCAAAGATTGTTAAAAATAAAACAGTGTCAAGAAATTCCCTTTTCAGTAAGACTCAGTGAGTCGTAAATGGGCCAACTAAATGAATTTGGACAGGCAGGCCAGATAAAAGAAACTTCCAATGAATGTTATGATGGTTTTCCTTATGTAGAAAGCAAATCGCATGCTTTGCAGAACCCAGCTTGTAGGAGCGTCCTTTATTGTCTACCATAATTTTACATTACTTTATTTACGAGGAGTTCTGAAAGTTGAATACAAAGGGCCATTATGCATTGATTACTCTGTGACCAGTATCAAAATGATATTTTTAGTAGTAGACTTCAGAGGATTTGTGGTTTTTCTCCCGCAATCCCAAATATAACATTGTGATGAGCAAAAAGGACTACTGAACTTGACCTGAACCCACTTGTGTTAAAAGTTGAGGCAAACACTAACTCTTTAGCTAGTGTCTCCCAGATCTAGAAATGGGGTGTGCAAAGTACCATGGTAAAAGGAAAGTGGTTCTGTCTGTCCTGTGATCGTCTCTTGTTTAGGAGAGAATGTGGCAATGTTCTCTCTCCCTGAGGATAGGCCTGAGACATCGTAAGAGATGGCGCTGATCCAAAGAGGGTCTCTCTCTGTGTCTGAAGCATTAGGAGTAGTTGCTAGCAATGGAGGAATGAGCCAAGAGTAGGAAGGGGAAATACACAGAGGCAAAAATTTTATACTCTGAACCCTGTGTGTTGTGTTTATAATCCCCAGTAGCCTATCATCTTTTGCTTAGGGATTTTGGCAGTTGAACCTAAAGGAGATGAGCACCTTCCTAGCCCCCCAGCACTGAGCACGCTCTTACAAACCTGTAGTTGTCGATATAAAACATTGTTCCTATATTAAAAGATGTCTAATGCATTCCTCCTAGACGGCTAGAGTTCTCAGATGCGGGAAGGGCTCCCAGGAGTTCTGACACTCCACAGCATCTCTGTCAGGTGTGGGGCGGGTACTCAGTCCAGAATACCCGGAGCCGGTGCTGATGCAGTAGTAAAAGATAGAGCTTCCCCAGAGGGTGGGGGGCAGGGACCATTGAGGTGCTGCTGCAGAATCTTTGGGGACTCTGAGACATTTGTCAGGGTTCTAAGGTTCTCTAGATCCAGTGTTGGGTTCCGGCTGTGTTTTCCATGTGTATGTTAACCAGCAACATGCTCTAACAGATGGGCTGTAGATTCATGGGTAGGATCATGCCAAACGTAGACACTTGTTCAATGTAAAACAATGCCATTTTCCTTCTGTGTACATGTTCTTTAAAAATAAAGTAATACTTTTTTCAAATTTGTTTTTTTTTTAAAAAACTGGTAAGTTTTTTAAAAAGTAAATACAATGTTTTATAAGTTAGTTTTACTTTCTTCTTTTTTGTTTTTGTTTTAGTTTGTGGTTTTTTTTTTTTTTTTTTTTTTGAGACAGGATTTCTATGTGTAGTCCTGGCTGTCCTAGAACTTGCTCTGTAGACCAGGCTGGCCTCGAACTCACAAAGATCTGCTTGCCTCTGTGCTGGAATTAAAGGCATGCGCCACAACTGCACAGTATGTTTTATTTTCTAACATAGTAAATATCAGTGGCTAAAGCTCACATACTAGTTCCTTAGCAGTTTTCAAGGAGTCTAAAGAGGCCTGTGGATCAGTAAGCTCACAAAGCACTTGAGGAATCCCTGAGTTCAGGGTTATTGAGTTATTGCCACTTCCATTCTCTGGGACCAAGAACAAAAGAATCAAAAGTTTACTTAAAAAAACAAAACAAAACAAAACAGCAGCACCTTTTCTTCCTTTCATGTTTCAAAAGTAAAAATAGATACTTTGTGCTTTAGGTCAATACTTTAGTAAATTGATTTTTTGTTTGTTTTGAGGTAAGCCCAGGCTGACTTGGAATTTGCTGGGTAGCCAAGGCTGGTCTCTCTATCTCAGCCTACCACATGCTGGTAGTGCCAGGATTCTGTATGTGTACCGTTCCAGGCTTGATATTTCTTCTAGTTAAAACACAATCAGGAAATCCCTACTCATTTCTCTTTCTTTATACTTTCTCCCTTCTTGGTAGTATAATTTTTAGTAGACAACTAGTAGGCAGGTAAAGCAAATGACAGCCAGCAAGTGTTGCTCACTCTTCTCTAGGTTTTTCTTTTCTTTTTTCTTCTTTTAATGTGATATACGTTGCTCTTAGTTTATAGATTAGCTTGAGGAACTAAATTTATCAATTTTTTTTGTCTTATGAGCTTAAATAATCTTATAATGATAGTAGTCTGTGAATAGGTGTACTGGAGCACATAGGTTTTTGACATGGAAAACATGGCAGAGATGATTTGTTATGAGTTTTTTAAATTATTAAAGCATTGTTTATGTTGAAGTGTGTTGACTGTTGACATTTATCGTTACCTGAACTCGACTCTTACAGAGATGATGTATTTTTTAATCTTCCCTGTCCTTTGTAGGTGTGTATGATAGGGGCGGTGCTAATTCTTCATAATTCAAAGTTAAATTGAGTGTGGTAAATCTGGGAGAGTTCTAAGTATTTTGCCGCTTGGCTCAACTGTAGTGAACCAGAGGCGTACATTCTGCCTACTGGAGTTTGGTAAGGGAGATGTGGCTGGAGAGTACACTAGGTAAGACTATATCATCATTAATTGTGTTTCATGCGGATGAAAATCAACAGTATTAGGAAAAAGTGTTAGAGGATTTAGGTCAGGGAGTGACTTTCCTGTGGAGATTGAAGGGTGAGCAGGAGTTTAGCCAGGTTGGGCCTTGAAAGAAGAGCTCTGCCCCAGGGAGTGTGATAATGTACCAAGCTCAAGAGATGGGCAGTAGAACTTGGAGGAATAGGGTGGGAGGGAGCAGGGGGCAGGAAAGGATGATGGCACCTGCAGAGGGTTGGTGGCAGTGTGGGTGGGGCAGTGTCTTAGCTTGGGTCTCATCTTTTCCTTGCTTGTCAGCCTTCCCAGGGGTTCTCAAACTATGTTCTGATGTGTAGCCTAAGTCCTCAAGATGTACCACTCTTGCCCCCTAATGTGTATTAATATTAACTGTAAAATATGTGAATAGAATATGTACATCAATCAACTTTCTATCATGGGGACAGCCTACCTGAGATAAGAGACAAGGGTTTTGCTTGTCAAATGAAGAGGTTTGTTGTGTGGCGGGCTTATATATTGCTTTTCTGCCTCTAAGTGGAGGGTTGCTGGATGGCAGTGGCAGAAATGTGGTAGAGGAAACAGTACTCTTCATGGCTAAAAAGCAGAGGAGGAAAGGGAAGCGTTGGGGCCATACAGCCTCCTTTGGGGGCATGCCCGCAGTAATCTTAGGACACCTCCTAGGCCCTACCTCTTAAAGGGATCACTGTCTGCCAGTGGTGCAAGCCTGAGGACCAAGCCTACACTATAGCAACACATAAAACAGAAGCTTTAAGACATTAAAGGTTTGCTCATGGTAGAATCATATTATTAATGAAAATCTCAAGATACTAAATCTAATGTTTATTACACAAGACGGAACAACGTTCTTTTTAAAATATCTTTTAAAAAATGTGTATTTGAAGAGACTACTTCATGTCAGGTTGACCTGAATTCTGTTGCTGTTCTCCAGTGAAGTGGCGAAGGAGGAACCTCTAGGAATATGTGATGTCAGGGCCTGTGTTTTGGTACTCTTCTCTGGTACTTGTATCACTAATGTAATTAATCATTAGTTTCTTCACTGATGCTAGAGTACTTGCTATTTGGGGAGAGTTCATTTCACTACAGCAAGCTCCTGGGAACTTCGTAAGCTAGCCACGACTACCCTTTCATTAACAGTCTCTCTGAAAGGTACCCCTTTTGCTCCCTGGAGCAGAGAAGGATGCCAAATAAAGCTGTCAGTTATTTACTCCTGTGGGAAGAGTGGTATGAAAGCAAGCTTGGAGTGTTTTCATTCTCCAGCTCAAGGGGTTTATTTGTGTGGCTCTTAGATGCGTGTAACCACATTGGAGTTGAGTGTGTTACTGCTGGGGCCTGCCAGAAACACAATGCTAGATATTAGACCAGTGTTGGGGAGTTGAAGTCACTTCAGGTGGAGAGGACTTTTGCAAGAATTGATCTCTTTCCTGTTATTATAGTACAGTATCTTAGGTCACATCACCTGCAAGAAAAATCGTATTGATTGATTGTCTGTCTGTCTGTATAAGGTGGTTTTAGTTTGATCTTGTTATATAACCCAGACTAACTTTGCACTTGTGGTTCTCCTGCCTCTGCCTCCCAATTAATTCCTCCTGTGTATCTCATACCTAAGAAATTCACTTTTGGATTGGTCATACTGGTGCTTGCCTCTAAGTTCAGTTTCAGGAGGCAGAAGCATCCCCGTTCCCCCCTAGTCTGGGGAGCCTGTTAGAGCAGCTCAGCTCCTAAAGGTCTTCATGCTGCAGCACACAGTAGCAGAGAACATTCCAGTGCCAGTAAGAGCATTCACTTAGTTTCTTTTCCTCAAAGCCAATGATGCCATCTTTGGGACTCCATCACTACCCCACTCATTTAATCTTTTTTTGTTCGCTTGTTTTGTGTGTGTGTGTGTGTGTGTGTGTGTGTAGCCCTTTCTTGGAACTCGCTTTGTAGACCAAGTTGGCCTTGAACTCAGAGATTTGTCTCTGCCTCCCAAGTGCTGGGACTAAAGGCGTGTACCACCATGCCTGGCCCTTCATTTAATCTTAACTGCTCCCCTCCCCCCAAGCCTTTCTCTGAACACAGTTAACAGGGAGTATGGTGAATAAACAGACCACCAAGAAAAACGATGATTTAGGATGAGCTGGGGGCTCAGGCAGTAAAGGTGCTTGCTGTACCTGCATGTGAACCTGAGTTTGATCCTTGATACCCACATAAGAAACTGAGCATGGTGGGTTTTGGTAGCACGAATTCTAATTGTTCTTAATTAATAAAATCCCAGCGTCTGTTATCAGGGGGTAAAAGCAGAAGGATCAGAGAAGCAGAGTGGCCAGTCACTAAAGTTCCTCCCTCTACCAATGCTCAGACCAAAGGGGCGTCCCGGTCCTCACACTGCCTCCTCAGACTGATTGCCTAGACTGCTGCCTCAGACTGCACTGAGCTCCTGTCTCCTCCCTGCCATATCACTCCTATCTCCACCTTCCTGCTGGGGTTAAAGGTGTGTGATCCCACAAGTGCTAGAATCACCTTTGTGTGAGCTCTGTTTAGACTGTTTAGACTGGATCAGTTTCAGGTAGCCTAGGGTGACCTTGAATTAACAGAGATCTGTCTGTCTGTCTCCTGGGATTAAAGGTGTGTGCCGCCACTGTCTGGCCTCTAGTGACTTAGCGCTGCATTCTGATCTTCATTATTTTGTTTAAAACACAAACAAAATATAACTACATTATATTATTATTATTATTATTATTATTATTATTATTATTATTATTATTATTATTATTAGAGACAGGGTTTCTCTGTGTAGCCCTTGCTGTCCTGGAACTCACTCCGTAGACCAGTCTGCAACAGAGATCCACCTGCCTCTGCCATTGGAGTGCCGGGATTAAGAGTGTGTGCCACCACCGCCCATTGAGCATGGTGGTCTATGCTTATAATTCCAGTGCTGGAGAGGCAGAGAGGGTTGTGTCTGTGCACTCATTGGTCAGATAGTCTAAATTCATCATCGAGCCCCTTGTCTCACTCGGAGACTCTGTCTCATAGAACAAGGTGGATAGCTCCTGAAGAGTGACAATCAACTTTGACCTCCAGTCATTGAAACTACCTGCACATGCATGCACACACACCTGAAAACAAATACGAACCCACCTCACCCACATATGCACATGTGTGCACTCTGCACAGACACATGGGAGATAATCTACTGGCTTTTGTCACTTGTTGTGAAGGTGTAAGTGTGGCAGCGCACTGACCTGTTCATGGAAGAGCTGTACCTGGTTCTTCACTTCACTATCCAGGAAATTGCACCAAATCAGATTCTTGTTAGATTCCTGATACTTGCAGGAATTAATTCCAACAGTAAGGTTCTTAACTCAGGGAAGTGAGTTTCTGCAAATGTAGTTCTAGGTCAGCACCAACTTGAAATTTCTATCAATTGTCTTGTTTTTTCTCTATGGACATTTCCTATCCTGTAAATTTACATAATTTCTTATTTTGAAAGTATTCCTGTCTTGTGTTTAGCCTCTGAAAAGACTAGCCTTTTAAAACTTAAGGTTGATGTAGAAATATGGTGTTTGCAGGAGATGCGGTGGAGGAGACATTCCTTGTTTTCCTCTTGGGTTTTCATGATGGTCTAAATTCAGCCTCCAAACCTTCAAAGGAGAAGTGAGGCTCAAACACAGTGACCTGCCTTGAATTATCCAGTCTCTTATCTTTAACATCATGTTAGAGTCGTGATGTTGGCCTCCCACTCTTTTTTACTATAATGCCAATGTCATGTACAATAAGGTAGAGTAAAATTCAAACCTAGAGTCTTTCAGAATGTTTTCTCTTCAATAAACTTTTCCATTTATTTCCTTATTGAGTTCTTCATAGGGAGGTAGGCTTGGAGATATATCCTTGATGAGGTCACTGGCCAGAGGGAAATCTTAAATCCTTTGAAGATTTGTTCAGATCCATGAACAGAGAATATTCAAATGTGCTAAACACCAAGGCATTCTGTGCTGGGTCTAGTTGAAGGGCCCCCAGTGGCCTTTGGAGATGGTATGTCTGATTTGCTGTCATCCAGCCGTTTATTTTTGCTCTGATTTACATGTCTTCTTTTTCCTTCCACAGTTATACCATGGTAGATGGAGTGATGATCCTTCCTGTGCTGATGGTGATGGCTTTTCCTTCCCCGAGTCTGGAAGGTATGTGACACACAGCTGCCTGTGCATTCTTTGGCTTACTATAAAACCTTTGGTTCTTAATCCTGTCTGACTTAACACACCCTTTGTATAATAAATATCCACACTGTCCCTTGACTGCTTTAATGTGCACCTCTGCTACACATTGTATCTTGATTTATGTGCGTGCGTGTGTGTGCAGCTTTTAAAAGTTCCGTGGAATACCCTACCAAAAATAAATATGAAGGTGAAATAGAGTCGATTGTGTAATTAACAGTAAAGTATATGTGTAAACAAAGGTACACTGTGCTGTCTGTCAATCATGCCCAAGCACATTAGATGTTATGAGGTATGGTACTCTCTATTATCTGTGCATTAATGTCCACTGTTTTGAATGCCCATGGTAAAGATGATCAACATGTTACCTGGAAGTTGCAGAATAAGCAATTCCTAAGTTTTAAGTAACTGTCAATATACTTATTATAGTATAATATTATTATATTTAGTTTTATACTTCTGTTTTTATCACTTACTGTGCCTAATTTTAAAATCTGTTTATTTATTTGGCGTGTGTGCACGTGTGTGTAAGTGCTCCTGCAATGGCATGTGTGGAGGTCAGAGGGCAGCTTCCAGGAGTCAGTTCTCTTTTTCCACCCAGTGGTTCTGGGGCTTGAACTCAAGTGGTTTGGCTTTGCCTTTACCCACAGAGCTATTTTCCAGTCTTTCCTGTGGCTAACTCACACATGAAACATTGCAGAAGGTAGCAGGCGGGAGTGGGGGGGAAGTAGTATGTTTAGAATTTGATGGTATCCATACTTATAAGTGCAGTGTAAGGAAAAAGAGAGTATTCTAATGTTACATATATGTGTATATACAACCATCTACCTCAAAAAATAGATGACTGCTGTTACATTGTGTGGCACTGGTATCAGAATTACGTGCATTCTAACCTTCAGTGGTTGCATTTTCTGAATAATGAAAAATTTTGGTAGAATGTCAACAAAACAGAGACCGGTGGCCCCTTTGATAGTTTTATCTATCTGCAGTGAACCACAGTGTGTTAAAGGTTCGCTGCTGTGGCAGAAGGGGAAGGTCTAGCAAGAGGCCTTCTGGTTATTGGGAGGTTGCCCTCCAAGAAGTTTGTGGAAAGCCCTCCTTTTCTCTTTCTTTCACCCCTGATTATGAGATATTAGTCTTCTTCTGCCCCCCTGTCCCGTTCCCGAGACACTGCTATATGTTATGTTCATGGTTTGCAAACCTCCAGTGGCAATCAGTCATGGACTGTAACCTCCACAACTGCCCACCCCAATAACCCTTTTCTGTTATTAATTTGATTACCTCAGGGATTTGTTGCAGTTACGGAAAGCTGACCAGAACACCTGTAGTTTGTACGGTAGTTTTACTTGGTGGAAATTTAATATACATCAAGACAGTGTAAGACACACTTGGCGTTTTTTGTGTATAACAGGTAGGTATTAGGTTCAGTTAATTATGCAAATTGTTTAGGCAAACAAATGTGTTGAGTCATAATCAGAACTTGTTCTGATAAAACACTCATGGAGACATTTGCATATGATCCCAGCTACTAGTAGGTGAAGGCAAGAGGATTAGAAGCTGAAGGTTACCATTGACCACATAGTGAACTTGAGACCAGCAAAGGCTACAGAAAACTCTGCCTCAAAGCAACAAGCTTGCTATGCCTTAGGATATGTCTCTGTCTTTGTGCGTCTGTAACAAAACACCACAGATTGGATACCTTATAAGCAACAGACATTTATTGCTTATGGTTCTCCGTCTGGGAAGGCCTAGTTCAAAGTGCTGGGAGGGAGATTTGCGGTTGATTGAGAACTCATTACTCAGAGGTGGCGCTCTTTCACTGTGTCCGATGGTGGAAAGGCTAGCTATCTCCTTTATGAGGGCGCTGTCCCAGTTTCGTTTCTGTTGCTGTGATTAAAATGCCTTGACAAAAGCAGCTTTAAAGGAAGGAACGGCTTATGCGCATGTGCGATTCCAGGTTAGAGTCCACCGCAGTAGGGAAGTGAAGACAGCAGGAACTTCAGACAGCTGGTTACATCACTTGCACAGTCGAGAGCAGAGAGCCCAGGGAAAAGAATGCACGGATGCTCCCTCGCATGCTCTGTTCTGCTCTGCTCTCTTTCTACCTTTACATCATTCAGATTTCCCTGTCCAGAGAATGGCGCTGACCACAGTAGCCTTAAAACAGTTCCCCACAGACATGCTCAGAGGCTAATCCAATGCTGGGTGACAAGCGAACCATCACAGGCCCATGCTGAGGGTCTTTGCCCATGCTCTCGCACTTGTCCTACCTTCTACTACTACTGTCACCGTGGATTTCCGGGGACACAAACATGCATACGCTGCAGAAAAAATTGTAGCTCATGACATAATCAGGCATTTCAAAGCCTTGGGCTTTTCTGGCCCTTTCTTATTTTTATTGATTTCTTCTTTTCCCTACCTTGTTTCTGGAAAGTTACTTAGGGGTGGAACTTCTCTTTTTGAATGCAACAAAACAGCTGACTAAGAAAGAAAGGAAAAGTTAATCCTAACTCTGGGCAATTATAAATCCTGCCTTTCCGTGTTGCTATGTCAATGTATTCCAACTACAAAGTCTATCTCGGTGTGCCCTGGAATGTGTCTGTTTTGTACAAGTTCCTGCAGGAAGAGCAGTGCTTTGAGTGGTTCTCATTCTTGTTCTGATCAGATGAGACATAAGTCTCATGTCCCTGCTGTGAGTTCTTTGGGATGTAGGGGTCTACTTTACATAATTGATGAGCTTCCAAGGAGGCAAATAATTAAACTGGTTAGTGCAGCCAACTCTGCAGAAAAGTCAGTACTCAGTGTCCTAGGAGTTATTTTGTTGAACTTTAGACTTACCTTGTTGGATCTGTTCCTACTTTATCTATCTATGTATCTGTATCTATGTATTCATCATCTGTCTGTTTGTCTGTCTGTATCTATCTATCTATCTATCTATCTATCTATCTATCTATCTATCTATCTATCTATCTATCTATCTATCTAATCTATCATCTTTCTATCCAACTCCTCTCTCTGTCTCTCCCCCTCCCTCCCTCCCTCCCTC